>CAUYON010207035.1:0-25874 GCA_963573935.1 Arctocebus calabarensis | reverse complement strand
GGGCTGGGTGGTGTTTGGTCGGGGTGGGTGCAGGCTCCTTGGGGGTGGTGGGCGCAGGCTCCTGGGGGGTCGTGAGAGTGGGGGCTTTGGTTGTAGTTTCAGCCTGGGGTGTAGGTTTCCCAGGCACTTGAGATGTGGGTGCTAAATCTTTAGCAGATGTTTTCTCTGTATTGCGTGTCTCTTTAGCTGAAGTAGTCTCCTCTTTTGCACTAGCTGAAGTTTGTTTATTTGTTGTAGTAGTCTCTTTAGTTTCAGCTGTTGTCTCTTTCTTGGCTGTCAAAGCTGTCTCTTCAGATGTATCAGCATTAGGTGGAAGACTGGGTTTAGGATTTATTGGTTTTGCTGTTGTAAGCTTGGGAGCGGTGGTAACTTTGTTTTCAGTGGTGGGAGCATCAGGAGCTGGGGTGGGCTTGAAATCATCATTGTCCACACCACTTCCAGCTTCTTCTACAACTGGTGGTTCTGGGAGAGGTGTCTTTTTAGGAGTTCTTTTCTTCTTGTTATCTAGTACTAAAGGAAAAAATGTACATCTTGTTATTTTAATATTTTTTTTCCTTTAATAGTGACATAAAGATCTCATCTTCATTACTGACTAGTTGTGTGTTTCTAGGCAAACTTCTAGCCTCTAAATATATCCATTAGTTTATTGTGAAATAGTGAATACTCAATCTATCTTATTGGGCTGAATGATGTATGGGATGACCAGCTCAAGTTAAACCCTAAACAATTAATATATGAAAGTCATTGGCAATTTTGATATTAGCAACATGATCAGTAACACTAATTCATCTTTTTGTATTGTGTTCTTACCCCTCGCTTTCTCCACTCTTGTTCTTCACTGCCTAGTGCTCCTTCCTTCTTTCTTTCCTTACTCCTTCCCTCCTCCCTTCCTTCCTTCCAATGTCACCTAGTTGCCCTCCACCAATTACCTTACAGAGCTCTTCAGCCAGTACTGAGGAATCTGCCCCAATCACACACACACCCAGGTCCTTGCTGAGCCCTGTTCCTCTTTTCTCTGCTTAGCTAAACATGACAGTCCCTGGAAATTAGGCTGCCATGGCAGCAAAAACCAGGATTTCCCATAGTAGCTACCCTATAGAAGTACAAAGCCAAGGGGCACTTCACTGGGATGAATTCCACTTAGCAAACATGTATTATTCCACTTTCATTGGGTGCCAAGTTTTCTGGAACTCAAAGATTAAATATCTGGCTATTCAGCTAGAGAGACTGCTTCAGAGGAAATCACAACCACCTAGAAAATAAAGTTCTTCAAAACTCTATTATCCAAAATCCAGTATTTCCTACAAAATGTATGATATTTTAGAACTTGAAGAAATAATAAAGAGAAGAACAAAGGGAATCTCCTTTCAGGCAATAACAGCTTACTCTGTAGCACAGACTGTACTCTACTCTACTAGAGAACTCTATTAATCAGCCAGATATAATTTACCAGGAAAATACTAAGGAAGATCTGTAAAATGTGGATAATAATTGCCTTTCATAGAGGTTTATGAGCATTTAGTGGATTAATATTTATAAAAACACTTAAGGCACTGTATAAGTATTTGTTAAATAAAATAAAAGAAAGCTGAGGGGATGAAATGCGAGGAAGATAGAAGAAGGAGAAGAAAGAAAAATGGTAACAGGTGGAGAGGAATTGCAACAGAACACTGTAAATAACTAATCTCTGGCTCCAGCCTGTTCTTCCACAGTCACTGCTGTCGCATATTCTTTTTCTTTGCTTTTGAGAGTGGTGTCTCAGCTGTTTGTCATTAATTTCCTGTAGGACGTATTCATTTGGAACTTTCTAACTTACATTTACAAAGTTTTAGACCCTCCCTCCCATACTTCGAGATATTCTACCAATACACAATACTTTTAAATAATCATTGTTAATATGGCATTGATATAGTCTTTGATCTTTATCAATGCTCAAACCTTTGGGTTTCTTCTGTAATTCTCTATTAGCAGCTGAATTTTTGGAAGACTTGACTTTCCGAATAGTTGAAGAAGAGGAGGAGGAGGAGGAGGAGGAGGACTCTTGATTTTCAGAAACAGAATGTTCTATAAATCAAATAAAAAAGGTTGATCACACCAACAGTGATTTAAAACAAAAAAGAACCACCAGGCTAAATGCAATAAGAAATACTGTTTTGATCTATGAATATCTGTGTTCTGCTTTTATTTTATCAACTGCCCCTTTGTCAGTTAAAAGCAAGGAACCTAAACTTATTACAGATACTAGCACTGTAACTAGTATCACTTAACTTTACCACAGCTGCCAAAATTTCTCATGGAATCTAATTATTCCACAAAAATAATGATGGGGTTGTTTTTATATTTATTTTTTATAGATTTGTCTCTTCTGATTTTTTTTTTAACCCAGACCTATGCTGGGTTTGATAAATAAGAAAGACTATAAATAACCGAGGGTTTGCACTTTGTTTTAAACTTTGACATAAAGCAAAGTCAGAAAAAGTTAAAGTGTAATGAGCTTTTCATGACTCCTAAGATTCCCCTGTTCTCTTAGGTAATCTTAAGATTACCAGCTGCAGGTTATTTCATCTAAGAAATAGCCTCCTTTTGTTGCCTCTGTCTTCTTCCTACCTTCTGTTATTTCCTCTGATTCTACAACTTTCTTAGTCGTCTTCTTGTCTGGTGATTTGGGTGAACGTTTAGTTGTTGATTTGATGTTCTGAGGTGCTCCTGGAGGCTGAGGTGCAGTCTTTGAAGAGATTGGTGATGTGGATTTATGCACTGAGGCCAAGCAAGACAGATCAGTTAACATCTCTGTTACATTGATCAGCCTCCCTAACTCTGAAAAGCTCAGATGCATCTGGCTTCAAGACTAAGTGCTGGTGAAAGCCGCTGAGGGTAAGCGCTGGCACAACACTAATGACTCCAAACCAATTCATTCCGAGGATGCAGTGCTATAAAATATTGGTTTTCAGATTGTTCAATCATGACAAGGAGAAAAGTCTCAGGGATCAGAAAGCCTGAATTCCAGTCCTAGGTCTGTAAGTCTCTACCATTGTGACCTTGGGCAAATAGCTTAACTCCTCTTGAACTTCACTTTCCTATCTGCAAACTGACATATTTATTCAAGATGCTTTCTGAAGGTATCTGCCTGCCTAAAAAAACAAATACTTAATTCTATGCATTTCATCCATTCTACTACCTTTCTGTACTTATAAAAATCACCCTGCGTGTGGATGACAGGAGGTTTATGCTCTTGAGAAGAATATAATTACATTTTCCTGTTTTCATATTCATTTAAATCAAATTCTATGAATTTACCTTTCATTTATCTTTTTAATTACTAAAATTCTATATGAATATTTATTCCTGTGAAAATTTCACATGTTCATATAATCCTTTCCCTCAAGATATGGGCTACCCTTCCAAAGATAAGCCACCCTTCACGGGTTGATATGTATCTTTTTAACATTTCATCTCCCTCGCCCCTGCCCCTTTTCAAGTCTAGAAGAGAAAACATGCAGCAATTATGGATCACCAGGAACCAGAAGGAAAGAAGAGGGACTTCTGAAAGATAAGAAGACAGGCCGATGGGGAGTCTCTGGCACAGAAGAATTGTGATAAAAGCTGTGGCCTCACCGGACATCCCCTTAGAACTCTACCCCCTCCCCAGACTGCATGAGCTGACCATTGTATTCTTCTTTTTCCTCCAAGCTGACAAAACATCAAGTGTCTCAATCTGAGAACCAGTTCTGCCCTGTACTAGCTAATGCTTTTGCGCAGAACATTTAGTTAACCTCTTGACCTCAGTTTTCTTCCCCACATTCAAAGGCACTTAGATGGCTGTGGTTCCTTCAATGCTCAAAATGCTTTGATTTTTAGGTAGATAGATGCCTGTACACCTTATTTATACCAAAACACCTAAATGATGAGTCTCAAAGTAGTTTTAAGAAAATGAAGTCTTGGGGAGGGGAGTAAGAGAAGGGAGGTTAGGTGGAGGGAAGGTAATTGGTGGGGCCACACCTACGGTGCATCTTAGAAGGGTGCAGGTGAAACTTACTAAATGCAGAATACAAATGTCTTCATACAATAACTAAGAAAAAGACATGAAGGCTATGTTAAACAGTTTGATGAAAATATTTCAGATTGTGTATGAAACCAGCACATCGTACCCCTTGATTGCACCAATGTACACAGATATAATTTAATTAAAAAAGAAAGAAAGAAAATGAAGTCTTGATATTCTAGGTGGTTCCTTTATTAGGGGCCCTGATTATCTGGTGATTTCTATAAATGAAACAGCCTGGCGTGGCCTTCATCACTTTTTCCACTGGGTTCTGACTGAAGCTCAGTTACTCTGACCCAACACTTCACAGCATAAAATATTATTTTTACTGTTTTCTCATTGCTTCTCCACTCTCTAATCATCTTTTCTCCCCACCCATTTTCTGCCCAAAATAAATTCTTAGTTTTTGTGACATAGCCAAAACAATTATCAGGATTATGAGTAAATACATTCCACTCATCATTGGGGCCTTCCAACAGCTGCAAGAATGTTGAACTCTGATGGGTTTCTTTTTCACCTGATTACTAGGGTGTTGTTTTCATTCAGTATGGAATGCTTTCCAGTAAAAGCATCAGTTAAGAAACATCCCTCAACTCTGCTGATTTGATTAACAGTTTTCCACTGTTTTAAAGAAGCAGGAAGTGCAGCCTTGTTTAAATAAAATGATACAGTTATGCAACCAAGGCTTATTTTCACTTTTACCTCCACAAATATTCCGATTTTAACAATGCAGGGTTTAAGAGCAAACATTAGATGGAGGAAAATAATTCATTATTTACACATATTTTTAAAATCCTTTTTCTGGTAACATCTGGAGGGTTCTGTTACACTCTCAGAGTACTCTTTCAGGACCCTGTAACCAGAGAGGAGAGTGTTTACTGGGGACTGTCCCTGTCCTTCAAATGTCAACATAGGCACTAAAAAGAAACTCCTGAAGGGCCTGGAGAGGTGGGAAGGAACCTATACCTGACTGACAGTTGACTTCTTAGTAGATGTGCCCATAAATTTAGCTGCTTAAATGAATTCATAAATATACTTGTTTAGAGAAATTAAAGTGTCAATTCTATCCGTAAATATATACTCAAACACCAAGACTGAAGGCATAGGTAGCCCAAACGACAGCTGACTTTGTGAAATCAGCAAGGGTGGGACAAGGCATCACCAAGTGAGTTGATGACTGTTGATTTAGCCTGAAATTGAACCATATGGGAAGACAGAAAAGCATGTGTCCACCCAGCCCTACCCTCTCTGTGACTCCTTGTGCCTGGCTGAGCCCAGGGGTGCTCTTGTTGGAAGAAATGTTTTTCTTTAATTCATCTCCATGAAACAAAATTATTATGAGATAGTCATCATGTTAGTAAAATCGAGACCTTAGATGGACCGCATGGGAAACATTCTCAGTGGTGTGAGGACAGGTGCACAGATCCGGCTGCGCTGAGAAGCATGGGTCAGTACTGTGACACTCACCTTCTCCACAGGAACTCTCATAGTCGGGGCAGCACTTGTCATACTTCTTACACTGGGAGTCACAGTCACACTCCCTCCCTCTCTGAAAGGACTCAAAGCAGCGGCCTTTACAGGAAAGCTCTACCCAGAGCAAAAGAAAACAAGAAACAGTACAGATTATTCTGCATGAATCCATACGCATGTATTCAGTAGCCATTTCCCATTTTAGAGCTGACTAGAGTTGCAAAGTGCATTTCTCACTCTTTATTTGGAAGGTGGAATACTTCATCAATTAAAAATGGATGGTGTCCCAAATGCAGTCAGCCTAAGTCAAGAAAGAAATATGGTGACTTAGGGCAACTTTTCCTGTCCTTCAAGGCTCCAAAAGACACCCCAAGGCTGCCTGAGTCATTTATATGTACAAATGATAGAAAATTGGGAAGTGTCTGGATTGGGAAGTACACTTCATAAGAAATTTCTTCATTCTCTCCTCCTCACACCAATGCTTTGTAATAGATCTATAGTCATTGAATGTTTTGATCTCATGACAATATATTTCAAAGAGCTGGCTTAATATAAATGGATTTGGGGGCTTGAAAGTTATTTACTACCTGTAAGACAGAGACCTTTATTATGACAACTTGGCAAGGTGTAGAGAGGAAATATTTCAGTCAAATCACATGGTGTGAGCTACAGAAGAGAGACCTGCTCATTTCAAAAAAAGCCTTGGCTGGAGAGGTACCCAGTGACTCACCAAGGCCTAATTACCTTATCCAACACATAAATTGTGCAACAATGTATTTATCAGTTTCACAGCAAATTCTAATGCAAATATAACTCTAAACAAGTTTAATTATAATTTCCATCAATTGATTATGAAGTGTGTCTGTGTTAACAAAAAAATGATCCATAATATGTTTAAGGGAAATACCACGCCTTTGGATTTTAACTGAAACTCATCATTAAACTAATACTTTAAGAGCCTTTTTCAAGTAATTTAGAAACGTCTTAATATCAAAAACAAAAAATCGAACAGTCAACAAGATTAGTCTATGCTCATGAACTCTTTTGATGAACCTATTAGAAGGCTCCATCCCCAAGTGATTTCATTTCTAATTTTAGTGGAACAATTACCTATTACTAATTATTTAACGTCTCCTGAGTCACACACAGTGTCGTCTCTGTCTGAAACAAGACATTTTACTTCAATGAGTCGATAATCTTGTACCAGTGACAGATTTCCAGGCTCCTGCTACCCTCCCGCAGTAATCACAAGCTTTTGCCACCACTTAGGTACAGAGCAGGGCAACATTTATGCAAGCGACGGGAAAGACACTTAAGCAAAGGAAGCGAAAGAGTGGGAAGACAGCACTGCGAGGGGGCGCCAGGGGGCGCCAGGGCAGCTGGCAGAGCAGAATGGTGCTGCGAGACCGAGGAGACGCCCGCGCTCAGGACTTACCCGCAGTGCAGACTCTCTTGAAATCAGGGCAGCACTCCATGTAGTGTTGACAGTTATAGTCACAGTTGCAGGTGGCATCTCTAGAATACCCTTCCCCACATCTCCCTGCACAGCTTGATAAATCTAAAATTACACAATACTAGCGTAAATATGGCCAAACCACTTCCCAGGGAGGGAGGGATCTAAGGAGGGGAAGGGAGCCACTTTGGTGGGAGAGAATTTTATCAGCTGGGATAATGTTGGAGTGATGGTGAGCAGCTGATGTTTGGCTGATCTCTTGATCATCGTGTGTCACTTTATTCTTCACTAGGCTGAGAAGATAAATACACTTTTGAAAATTAGGCAAAGTAATGGCTTTGCATAAAGAGAGTGATCTTTCTGAAGGAGCAGGGTCAGTAGCTATGATGATAACTAGTTGTCGTTTATTGAACATCTGCACCAGGTACCAATCACACATTATCTCCAATGCTATGAACATGTTTCCGGGAGAATCTTAGTAGGCCCTTTTTAGAAATTAGGAAAGTGAAACACAGAAATTTTAATAACTTGCTCACTGGCGCACAGCTAGCTAATATTTCCAGTATATTTGTATGATAGGTCACTTAATACCTGGGAATGATTCGTACTGATTTATTTTAGTCTTGTGAATGTCCTGATTTGGAAAATAAATTATATAGTCTTCTTAAGTAAACAGTCCATCCGGAATTTGAATTCTAATATATATATAATTCTAAAGCCCAAGCTTTCCCCACCCAATTGTATTGCCTCTCATTCCTGATGACGAGTTTAAGGCCTGCTGGTTATGCCAGCACAGACTTTCCTGGGCTCTCTCCTCCTCTGCTGGTGGAGATAACAGGAAGCTTTAAATGGTGAGGACTCCAGATGCTTAGAACCATGGCTGAAGTTAATATAAAATAGAGAAACTTTGACATATTATCTGGGCATGAAGATAACAGTCGTGAATGGAGTTTTTCTGGGCAGAAAAAACACATTAACAAAAGCACAATCATCTTCAAATTAAAAAAAAAAGTCTTGAAAATCAGCGCCTTAAAAACCTCCCTGAGAGATAATCCCAGGAACATAACAACAGAATCCATCTCCAGCATAGAAATTAGCAAGTGCAGTGTTCTAAATCCACAGAGGAATATTAAAACACAATTGAAAACATTTTCAGAAGAATGGAGTCCAGAAAAGTTAAAGTCTGAATATGCAAATAAAACAGTAAAGGGTAGGGCAACTTTCAGAATTTTTGCATGCACATATGCAAAATACATACAAAAATGCATATATAGTGTATGTATGTAAATACATATATTATATATGAAGAAAAAAGAGAATGAGAAGAGGTTGAGAAAGCAGGAGCAGCAGACAGGATGGCATCAAAACATGTTCTTTCAGAGCTGGCAGCTTTCTGAAATTAGAAATCCATTATCTTTATAGGAAAGGTTTATTTAATAGATTAGATGTCTGTCCTACTTTTGTTGCTATTAATTTTAATCACTAATTTTATTTGGTTAAAGGAAAGTAAAATCATTTAGTGAAAAAATGGTTGTATGACAGAGGAAAGGGGGTTTATGGTATGCACCCAGTTTTGTAAGCCTTGTAAATAATATTGTGGGAGAGGGGAAGGATCTGAAGATATCAGAGTAGACATCATTCCTAATTAAATATTCACATTTGTCTTCGTGTGTTTTTCCAGCTTTTCTTATCTAAGCAATTCTGCAACTATGCCTATGCAGGCAGTTATATCTCATGGTCAGGTTTCATGAGAATTTTAGTTACTTTATCAGAAATGGGGACTTTCAAAATGTAATTTCACCATAACAGTCATGAATCTTGATTTTCTTCTCTCAGATTTTGGTCATCAAAGAAAATAACAAGGTGAAGAAAAGAAAAGGATTTTGGTGGTGTTACACTGGTCAACCAAGATCCTAAGCAAACAAGTTTTGCTGATGTGGTTACGTGGAATGTACCTTAACACTCTCTAGAAATGAATAACAAAAACTGTTCATCAGGGCTGACTCTGTTTTGGGAGGTCTATAAATAGCTAACTATTATAACACAAAATGATAGTAACATTTGTATAAATGTTATCTAGGTGAACAGTCTTTATAATAAAAAGAAAATACTTTCAAGATTAATAAAAATGTTACTTGAAACACAACAAATGTTTATTATAATATGATATCTATTTCTACATGATGCCAAAAGAAGTTATTTATCAATAATTTATTTGATTTAAAAGATAGGTAAATTTATTTGTCAATATATAGGAAAACTTATATGGTAAATATTGTTCTTTTAATTATTTTGATGATGTTATATAGCCCCAGCATAGTTTTATTACGTGTCTGCATATTTTTTAAACTTTTGAGAGACCCACAGGAATGATGAGTACCAAAATCATTCTGTGTAAAAGCTCAAAAATTCTTGAAAGTTTTCACAATATGGAAGAAAAAGGTGAGAACTCCAGAACACTTATATGCTACATATGTTTCACAGTTTATTAAGGTTATGCTACATACGAAACTCAAATATAAATTTTTAGAAATGTATTTCTTTTGTTAAAAAATCAAGACAATGACTAGCAATGGTTCTTAAATAAAAGTAGTTTTGATGGTTAAGTTACCTTGAGATGAAACTTGCTGAACCAAGAAAACAGAAAGCAGCAGCAGTAAGTAAATGGAAAGTATTTTCCAGCCCATGACTGCTCTCAGGAATTGCACCTTTGCTGAAAACCAAACAGATGTCAGAAACCTGCTCTTTTATCTCACACTAACTTATGATTGTGTTACACACAATGGATCAATAACTTAAAATATGATTTAATAATAAAAACAGCCTATTCTTGAGACTAGACTTTTTGAAGTCATGCTACAGAAAACAACTGGCCATTATATTTATTCTCACACAGAACAAATCATCATTACCCTCAGTTATGTTATTGACCATGTTAATACTTTAGAAATCTCCAACATACAAAACAGACTTATCTTAAAACTCTATTCAAAGTATAACATATACTTACAGTGAAAGGCTTAAATTTTTTCTTGGGGGAAAAAGAAATAGCTAGCTTCAATAAAATTACATTTAACAAGCACAGTGGAGTTACGGTTCCAACTTTCCCTTAACGCTCAATATAAATGTAAAAGGTTCCAACAGGTGTATTTCATAAACAAGACCTTTAAAAAAAAATTCTAACTACTATCCTTATAAATCTTTGTCAGATACCTTTAATGAAACATGTTCAATCCCAGGAAGCAAGTTAACTTTGACACTTACCTGTAAATGAATAGATGAATTTCTCCAATGTGCTGGAAGTCTTATATATCAGTGCAAATATATTGGGATGAACCAATTAGTCCAAAGGTTAGACAAAATCAACAGTGACAACCTATGAAATCAAGCTTTCCTCATGTATTGGAAGTGGGCCCAGACGACTAGACTTAGGCAACATCTGGAAAACACTTCCATTAAGAAAAATGACTACTACGAAATAAATTCAGATTTATTGCCCCAAACATTTCTAATTTCTAAGTGAAGTGAACAAATTGTTCTGAGATGGTACATCGCTCTGGCAGGCTTTGAATAGCATATCGAAGCAAAAACTTCAAAATAGTCAAGTGCTGGTATTATTCCTTTTTTTTTTTTTTTCTTTTTTTCCAGCTACATCTAGCAAAGGTGGCTTTGAAACTGTGTAGAGTGATCTTATGGCATAAGTTTCCTGAATTTATTGCATTGAATCAAATGTACGTTTCTTTTCTTGAGAAGTTTCACTGAACACAGAATATCCCCTCTCAGTTACCTACAGGTGGATATTGGACACTACAGATTTTCTGGCTTCCTTTTCTTGGCCAAAAACCTGCTTAAAGACTATAGTAATAGTTCTCTTCACCCCTTTACTTAAGACCTCCAGTGGTTAGGAAAATTCTTTTAAATTACTAATTTATTTTTCTTGCCATAAAGAAAATGTGAACCATCAACCCTGCAGAATTAAGTTAATTCAGATCAGGTGTTGAGAAGAAATATTCCTGTTTAAATCTTACCCACTAACACAAGGCCTGGCTCGTGACCTAGCACCTCTCTGAAACCCTCCTGGGTCAATATAAATCACATCTAGAATTATAGTCAACAAATACATTTTATTGAAAGTATCTGTTCATCTGTCTCTGTCCCCAGCAGACTGTCATTTCCCTAAGGACAGCCAACATTAAGTGTATCTTAATTCTACTGCCAACATCTCGTCCAGCACTTCACCAGAGTTACGCGTTTAATGTATGATTGGGGAAACAAATTAGTGTTGTAGCCTGGTTTCTGCTGTGTACTATGAATTTTGTAAGTGCTGTGTTTAATTATCACTAAATTCCTTTAAGTTAAATATAATCACCCCCGTTTTATATAAGGAGACCCACAGATAAAGAGTTTGTGAGCCACACAAGGGGCCACAAAGACAAGGAGCTGGAACCAAGGTCTGAACCCATGTCTCTGCCTTTTAGTTCCACGGTGTCTCCACTATTCAAAGCTCCTTTTAAATAAAAACCATCACTTCAGTATGTGGTCATTGTGCTAAATTCTAGTCCACCGATGTATATACACGTTTATGGGATTGTGACCTTCGTAAGGGCAAGTATTATAACATAAGCCTCTCTTTCGTTTCCACAGTGATTATTTCTGAGCTAAAGATAGAAAGGCAATTTGGAAGCTATCTGCTCACTTGTTAATAATCCCCTTCCTCTGGTACCCATCTGAGAAGGGTACTTTTCCTTTAGCTCTGGTTACCTAAGTGAATCTTGCCAGAATTAGGAGTAGAAACCTGAAATGACCTGGGCCAATGTGCTTCCCTTGCCTGGAAATTTGGAATTATGATTCAGAGCTTACGAGTCTCTCTGCCTATGTAGACCTATAACATGGACATGATCTAAAGCAGTAGAAAGAGTCCTTTGGAATAAAAGGACGCCTATGGATGAGGCAGCTGTGTAGACACAGAGGTTTCTGATGACTTTCTGAGCTTTGGTTAGTCTTTGTGTTTCAGGTGCCAACTTTTGCTCTTTATCATTATAGCAAATTCTCCCTTTGGAATTGAAGCTAGCTGGAGTTGTTTTTGGCTACTTAAAATCACTAATCAATGAAACCTAAATACAGAAAAGACCCTGTTGGATGGAGCTGAGGAGAACTTTCTTAATTCTTAGTTATGCTGAGGTCAAGAAGGGGAAGCTGGAAGTTTTATATTAAGTATTTTTCAAGACAGGCCTGTACCGTATTGCATTACTATTTGTTTGGAATATTGGGAATACCCAAATCAGATACAGATATATACAGAGTCACGTATTTTTAAGTAAAATATAAGTTGCTTTCTGATTCTCTGTTAAACTATCTGTATTATAATTTTCCTCCTTCATACGAAATTAATTATAAATACTGGCAAATAACATTCTTAAATTTATTCAGCAATATGCACTTGGTCTTAAGTTCAGATTCAAGGCTAGGAAAACTGACAGAATACTCTCACACTCACACATACACACTATAATGGCTAATGGAAGCTATAACTTTAAATATATCCATTCCCATATTCTCATTGTCATCAAATATGTTTTCTCTGTGTAATAAAATATAAAAAAGACTCAGAAATGTTTAAATGCGCAACCCATTAAATTTAACTCATAAATATCTAATTTATGAGTTATTGGGTCATGAGGCTGTCTGGGTATTTTACCCTTAAATTATGGGAACATTTTAATTTTATCTATTAAATATATTTTCATAAACTGTACTAAACATTCCATGAATATTGAGCCACTTAACTTTCCTTGCAAACCACACAGCAATTGTCCCATTAGGCTGTGTGTTCCCACTGTAAGATTTAATTCATCATTAAAGGCATTTTCTTAAGGTTCATTTACATCTTATTTCCTTGGAGTAAGAATATTCCCATAATTGGTTTTTAATGTAAAGGAGATGGGAAAAGAGAGTAAAGACAGACGGAGGGCACGTCTATAATAGTAAACTCTGGTTCTGTGGCGGATTTCCACCTGGTTCACGGTCATGGACATCAGTCTGTGTGCTTGTCAGCAGCACAGTGATACCTTTAATGAATACTGAAGCGTGTTTAGGGGCATTCTCTCTGCACCGTGTTATCCTAGACTGTTTGCACCCTTCTCCTTGGTGTGTTGGCCCCATCCCTGCAGTTAGCCGTCCCTTTGCCCTGTAGCCGGAGTGTCTGTACCTCGTGGCTTCCCTCCACTTTTCCACATCTTTGATGTGTTTCATTTCCTTCCAGCAGCAGCCTAGGAAAAAATGAAGCATGCCAGGGGCAAATCGCAGATGCAAGCCTGATCTTTACTGGCCTAACTTTGCTCACAATGCTAAGTTTGAGTACTCGAGAGAAGAATTAACTCCCCCACTCTCACATGGAAAAGAGACTGGGACTTGGAGACACTTTCGTCCATTCCCTTCAGGCATTTTCACATACTGGAAAAAGGTAGTGGCTTTATTTCCTGGATGTTTGATCAAAAATCAGTGAAAGTATGATGGCATTTGCTTTTGGAGATTGTGGCAATCTGGTAATTGGTCCTAATTTTCTCTGACTTTCTCTAACTGCCCAGCTAGAAATGACATTTTCTCTCTTCCCCTTCACCTTCTAACTGTGTCTTCTCTGGTGAAACAGGAAGAGAAGAAATACAGGTATATCTTTTACTCACTTTCCTAATAGGAAATTGACCTGAACTTCCTTTTGTCCCCCTTCTTTTTTTTTTTTTTTTTGTTGCAGTTTGGCTGGGGTTGGGTTTGAACCCGCCACCCTCGGAATATGGGGCCGGCGCCCTACTCACTGAGCCACAGGCGCCACCTCGTCTCCTCTTCTTGAAGACTGAACATCAGAGACCAGCTTTGATCATGCAGGCAGAGGTAGCAGCCTAGTGGGTAACGTTCATGGGAGAACACACGTTTACCCACTCCCTGTACTAGTCAGGGTGTTTCAGAAAAGAATATATAATTCCATTTTGTTAGAAAATGTTTAATTTTAATGTCTTTTTTTGACATTATTATACTTAACATAAAAGTCATAAGAAATTCCCAAATATTTAAAGAAATCCTAAATGTTAATTTGCATACTCTATAACAATGGAAAATAATGAACTATCATTAATAAACTACTGGTTTTGGAAGGGGAGAAGTAAACTATTTTATTCGGAGATGTCATGATTATATATGTAGAAAATCCTAAAGAATCTAAAAGGGGTAAAAGCTACTGTGAATTTAGCAAGATTCCAGGATATAAGACCATTGACATGATCCATATTGAGGCTATTTTAATGCATGAACTTAGAAGTGGATTAATAAAGTCTTCTCTCAACTGAGTTTTCTAGGAGAGTTTATTCATCCGATGTGTTCATTCATTTAATTATTTTATGAGCAATTACCAAATAGTGCTCACTACATACTAAACCTGGTATTAATTGCTAGAGATACACACAAGATCAGACCATTAAGTTTGTGACTCATCCTGGAAAAAGCGCTACGGACCTCATTGCTGGATGTCGCTGTGGTCACTGTCAATGTACTCCCCCGGGGAAGCTATCCATGGCCACCAGGACCTAGTCCACCCTTCAGAGCAATTGTGGAACTGTTTTCCTGGAATGACCATTAGAGCTGTTATTGTACGAGGTCTGACAATGAAGTCTGTGAACTCATCCTAGAAAAAGTGCTACCTACCTCATTGCTGAATATCAGCATAGTCACCAGGTAGCCGATGGGGTACTTCGAAGGTGACCGGACTGATATTCAGCAATGAGGTAGGTAGCACTCTTTTCTAGGATGAGTGTGTGAACTTAATTGTCAGTATCTTACAGTACAAGATAGAGTGGTTCCCAGGGAATCTTAGACTAAACAGGGAGCCAGACATTTAAGCCCATAGTACAGATATCGTGTGAAAGGAGGCAGGGTGGTGAACAGCTAGAAGTGGGCCTCAGAAGAGGTCAGACCATTTTTCAAATCTCAGTGTTAAAATTTTCTAGCCAGTGGACTTATACAATTGTTTTGACTTAACTAGAACTCACCTTTCTTACCTGCCAAGTAGGAGCAATGCTTTCTGTTGTTATTTGGCAGTGTAGAGATGCATAAAAAAATAAGGCAGAGGTACCACCTAGAATGAACACCAGTGGCAGATGCTTAATCAATTGTAGACATTGTGTTTGTCATTCCGATTCTAGAGCTGCACAGCACACCAACTGCTATGAAAAGATGGATCAGGAAGGTCCAGCTCTACCTGAGGAATTTTTCACAGTTGTCTGATGGGTAATCTGGAGTCTAAAGGCTTCTCTGCTGAGGAACTGGGACAGTAGCCAAGGTTTTGACAATAGTCGGAAAAAAATGACATTAAGTCCTCCTTTTCGTTCTTCTTACCTATTTGTTCTTTAGTTCCTGACAATCTGGCTTCTTCTCTTCTATGAAGCAGAGCTTTGGAAGATAAAACAAGTGACTTTACAGCATCCTTGGTTAAACTATTTCTAATGGATGGTTTCAGTAACCTAATAATTCTAGGAAATATGTTGAGCATGTATTTCAATACCTGGCATGAATACATGACTTTACAGAGTCTCACAGTGACCTTATGACATTATTATTCTTTTTTGAGACAGAGTGTTATTGTGTCACCCTCGGTAGAGTGCTGTGGCATCACAGCTCATAGCAACCTTAAACTGTTGGACTTATGTGATTCACTTGTCTCAGCCATCCAAGTAGCAGGGACTGCAGGCATCCGCCACAACACCTGGCCATTTTTTGGTTGTAGTTGATGAGCTGGCCCGGGCCAGGCTTGAACCCGCCACCCTCGGTGTATGTGGCTGGCACCATAACCACTGTACTACAGGTGCTGAGCCCATTATTGTTATTAAACTCATTTTACATTGGAGATTATCAGAAAGAAAAGATAGATAGAAAAGATAAGGAACCTGCTTAGAATCACAGAGCTAGAAAGCCAGTAAGTGATGGGGTTCGTATTTTAATCCAGGTTTTTCTGACTCCAAAGCTCATAATTTTACCCAATTCTATGACACACCTGCTACATGGGTCATTACAAAAGTTTTGAGATACACACAAATCAAGAAACGTAAAATCTTCACGGACAGAAACAAAGGAAGCCCTCTTAGCAACACCGGTAAGGCGAGCAAGTTGACACATTCACAGATGAATCGGAAAGGAGGTTAATAACTGTATTTCTTAGAAGAGAAATAATGGACAATGACACATTGTCTGTCTCAACATTTTCGTGGTGGCTTATGTATAATACCCAGGGTTAATAACTACCTTCTTTGTGCTCCTACATAATTGTATTTTTCTCATCTTGTTCTTATCAACATCTGTCTTTCCCACTGTGTTGTAGGCTTCTTAAGATCTCAGAATGATTGGGTCTCATTCATTTTGTAACCTTTCACAGCTGGTGGCTCCCTCTGACACGCAATCGGTGCTCTACAGCCGTTTGCTGTGTTAAACTTAGATTCACTGTCTCTCTTCTAATGACCACTTGGCCATCTCGTCTCTGTTTTCTAGCCAGAGTCAGTACAGCCTTGGGACCATCCAAGTCTACATCACTCGGGCTCCAGACCTCAGGGAAGTACACTATGTGACAGCTCAGACAGGGACATTACAAACTGATTTCCTAGTGGCCAAAAACATGAGTAATTTCTTCATCACTATTTAAGTAAGTGAAAGTGAATCGGGGTGCTATAATAACTCTGTATGACAAATACTCTAGTATTGGGAAACCCAGGGAGTGGGAGCTGAGTCTGGCCGGGTGTGGCTGAAGGACCCACCGAGAGGCAAGAAAGGGAGGCAGGACTCCCAGGAGATGCTGTGGAGGACATTTCATTGAGTTGTTCCAAAGCAGGACACCAGGCCCTTTGAAGATCTGAGTATAAGGCAGTTTGGGCTGATTCCATAGCATTGCATGATAATTCTTTAAAAATCCCTTTTCCCCTGGTGGTAGCTAGTTTCTGTTGAAAAGATTAAGAAGGCAAGGACTATGGCTCAAGGAATAGGGCGCCGGCCTACCAGGAGGTGGTGAGTTCAAGCCCAGCCCTGGCCAAAACTGCAAAAAAAGAAAAAAAGAAAAAGAAATGTTTCAAAAAGATTAAGAAATAAGGCATTTACAATAAATCATCTCGATGGAGCCTATATTAAGCTTGATCTAGAAAATACAGTCAGAAGCTTAAAATAAAATTCAACATTTTCTGGGAAACTGATCCAGAAGGAACTTATATTAAGCTTGATCTGGAAAACACAGTCAGAAGCTTAAAATAAAATTCAACATTTTCTCTCTATTTGCTAATCGCTTACCAAAGTAGACTCCAGAGGCTCTTTATCTCTGGCAGCTCAGTAGACGTTAGCTGAATGAATTCATGAATAAACGTTATTGCTAATATCAGAACTTGTTCTGCCTCTCCCTGGTTCTGGAAAGGAAGCCTTTTGTATTGGCAAGACCATGGGCTCTTTGCACATGTTACTTAGACCTCAAAATTCTTGAAAGGACAGAGAGCAGAGATGGGACAAAGGGGTTGCTTCTCCTTTTATATATACTCTGCCTTTTTTTGCAAAAAAAAAAAACTTTTATGGCAAGGGCACTGGTGGAAGACAGTCTGTTCCTCTAAAGACTCCTTGAAGTAATCCAGTGAGAAGCTGTGTCCTTTAAAGAGGCAAATTCAAGGTCATACATCACCAGGCCTTGAAGAATCTTACTCCAGGTTTTGGACAACATCCCCACCAACCATCAACATCTATTAAGGGTCAGCTAGGTACCAGGGATTTTTTCTTATTAAAGCAAAAACAAACATAAGCAAAAATAAAATAAGACAAAATGGTGAGGTAGCTTTTATTATTATCCTCAAATTGTAAAGAAGGAACTAAGCATCAGAATTTCAATAACTTTGCCAATAAGAATGGTAGGAGCGGGATTCCAACCTACATTTGTCTGAAAATTATGAAGTAGATTTCTCTTAATATTATATACGTAATTCTAACACTGAATTAGTATAAAGACCCAAAGAAGCTTTCCATATTTAAAAGTTTTGTTTTTTTTTTTTGGTAGAAACAGAGTCTCACTTTTTCGCCCTGGGTAGAGTGCCCTGGTGTCACACAGCTCACAGCAACCTCCGACTCCTGGACTTAGGTAATTCTCTTGCCTCAGCCTCCCAAGTAGCTGGGACTATAGGTGCCCGCCACAACGCCCGGCTATTTTTTGATGCAGTTCAGCCGGAGCTGGGTTTGAACCCGCCACCCTTGGTATATGGGGCCGACGCCTTACTGACTGAGCTACAGGTGCTGCCCAATTTTTTTTTTTTTTTTTTTTTTGGTAGAGACAGAGTCTCACTTTATTGCCCTCAGTAGAGTGCCGTGGTGTCACACAGCTCACAGCAACCTCCAACTCATGGGCTTAGGCGATTCTCTTGCCTCAGCCTCCCGAGTAGCTGGGAGTACAGGTGCCTGCCACAACGCCTGGCTATTTTTCTGTTTTACAGTTCAGCGAGGCCGGGTTTGAACCCGCCACCTTTGGTATATGGGGCTGGCACCTACTCGATGAGCCACAGGCGCCACCCTTAAAAGTTTTTTTTTTTTTTTTAGTTTAAAGGTTGATGTGTCTTCCTCCTTCCTAGATGGGCTGTCATGATGAATTCCACAGAATGCGACAAGTAACCCTAAGCTTCTAATATTTTTGTATTTAATTATACAAATGTTTTAACTAATAAAAGAAAAACACCAGTAACTTTACCCCCTAACACACTACTTACATCCTTAACTATTCTCTTTCAGAATCTGCCATTATGCAACTAAAATTGAGTAATCGTATTCAAGATCAATAATTTATACTTTTAATTCCTTACTGTTGAATTAGCCAATGTTTATTTTTAATAATTGTCATATTAATTACTGTATAATGCTGCATATAGTTAATAATTATAATTAAAATACTTAAATTTCATTGAACTAAAGTGCAGTGGCATTATCATAGCTCACTGCAACCTCAAATTCCTGGGCTATAGCAATTCTCCTGCTGCAGTCTCCTGGGTAGTTGGAATTGCAAGCACATACCACCCCATGCCACCATACCTGGCTAATTTTTCTATTTTTTTGTAGAAGAGATAGATTCTTGCTCTTGATCAGCCTGGTCCCAAAATATTGGCCTCAAGCAATTCACCTGCCTTCACCTTCCCAAGTGCTAGGGTTACAGGCATGAGCCATTGCGCCCAGCCCGAGTTAATTCTTGCAAGACATTTCTGGCTATTTTTGTAATAAAAATGTATGTTCAGCTTTTTTCTTTTATTACTGAAAATTTGGGGACTCAGCATGGAAAATACATAGGTAACTTACATTTTTAAAAATATTTTTGGAGGTTGACAGAAGCAATCATCAAAGAGCTTCAGCTACAGAATCTTAAACTTTTGGTCCCAAAGAAAAATTTTAACATCACACAGCCTATGATTAACTCTTTCCCCAAACCTATTCATAGTATATTACAAACACTCCTCTTTCAATGGCCAGTGCACAATTCCAGCTTATTTATAAGAAATAGCCTCTCCGTGTCCCAATTTCTATAAACTTCTTGACCCTATATATTTCTTAGAGCATATTTGTCTTAAATGTTGTCTAATTAAGTACAAAAAGAAAGAAATATTAAAAAATGAGGTTAAAAATGAGTATGTCTTTATAGTAAAGTTTAGTTTAGCAAATAACCAGTTATATATATCCTTTGAACCAATCTTTCTGTTTTAGTCTTCACAATTATTATTTGAAATGATGGTACGGTGTTTTAATCTTTACTTACCTATCCCTCTATTAGTGACTTTTATCTGACTTGTTTCTAGTTTTTTATTTGTGACTAATGCTGCAATAAATTCCTTTTTTAATGGAGCTTATATTGAATTGTACCTTTAAAGTATATTCTTAAGAGTAGGAACATTTTTATGACTTTTAATAAGTATTGTGAAATTATCTTGCTGTCAAGATTGTAAATTCACCCAAGGCAAGGAAGTGGTGTCATGTATGTTTATATCTACAGCACCTGGCAGAGGACTTGGCAGACAAAGGTTTGCTAAAATATCAGATTGAATTTAATGAAACTGTAGGCCTGCTATCAGTATGACCTGATATCAGATTGTATCAGGTCATACTGATTTTATCAGATTGTAAAATAATCTTTTTTTTCTCATTTTCAATAATGGAAGTGTGTTGGTACTCAGAGGCATACTGCTTGGTTATTCGTCCATTAGAGAGTCTGCCTTTGTAGGCAGGGGACTGAACTGATGAATGTGCCCTATGTAGGTTGGAAACCTTTTATGAGGTTAAGAAATGGTGCTGGGAAAAAAGGCTTCTGAAGGAACCTTCCACCTAATGCTCTTGGAACTTAAAAAAGTCATAATCAGCCCTCCATAACTCCCTGTTTTCGATAACAGGAACTTCTTTCTGCCCTTGGCTCTCTCTTTTTTTAAGTCTTAAAGCAGATTGCTACAGATAAGTATGTTAGCAGAAGATCTTAGAAGGTCAGAGTTGAGGCGAGAAACCAAAAACTAATTTCTTTTCTGCCACCCTTTATCTCCTCCATGCTTCTTATAGAAGAGGAATGCAGGGGCCTGAAGGAGAGAAATAAATGAAAAGCCAAAAATGATAAGGCCCGAAGTAAATAGTTGACATTGTTTTACACAGAATCATCTATCTTGTATCTGGTAGACACAGGCAGGAATATCAGAAGGAAAAAAAAGGAGAGTAATTTGTATGGATGCCAGTAAGGCTCAAAGTGGGATTGTCTAAGATTTTTGAAAACCAATTGAACTAATTAAACTATTTTTGTAGCTGTTTTTTAATCTTACATGTTAGATTAACAAAGGAAAATAAATTACGAATTACATAATATAATGAAGAAAAAAAATTTTTTAAAGCAACAATTCATTTGGCACTCCCCTGTCCTGCGTGTGCACACCAGGGAGAGAAGGAGAAAGAGAGAGGCTGATTTTATTGAAAGAAGACATGAATAAGCCTTCAAAAAACTAGAAGCTCACCACCATCCAGTCTGCATAATAAAGAAAAGTTGGAGGAAGTAGAAAGAGGGAGAGAAAAAAAGGGGCACGAGAGAGGAAGGGCTCTCAGAGAATGAGAACAAGGCTGAAAAGGGAATTTAGATAAACAGCAACAGACTGATGGAGGCTTACTAGGATGTATGCTGGGTGGTGGTCATTATAACCTCGCCTTTTCCTGTTTCTTAGAAAATCTTCAGGAAATCCTACAATGTTCACAAAACCTTTTGATTTCAATAACTTTGTTATGGTGATTATAAAAATTAAAAAGTAGATTCTTTGATAGGTGTGTATTGAGTCATGCCTGGCACTGGACAAAACCATAAGCTACTTATGGGCGACTCTAATACTTTACCTCTAAGAATACTGAGTAGTGAGATTACATCTAGCATGTAAAATATTAGGGGGGAAAGTTCTCAACAGAGCTGCTTTCAGAGGCTAATAATCACAAGGAGGAGTATGGGCTGAAAGCATAGATAGATCCAAAACAATTAAGAAATAATCGGAAGTAATCCAAGTAATAATTGAGGGAACATCTCTGACCCAGGAGAATGACGTAGAGGCCTATAGGGCAGGTCTTTGCCAGCTCCCCAAGGCTCACAGGTGGAGTCCTGGTGGGGTAAAGTCTTCGTCTGACCCATGAGACCATTCTGGAGTCCCAGGTTGAGATATCTAAGGGCTGAAGAGATAGCAGTTTGGCTTGGTTTGGGTTTATATCTTACCACTGAATAAATAACACTTACAAACAATATATTAAAAAAGCAATTCTAACAGCAAGTGAAAGGTTTGAGATAAAGGATAACTGTTTAAAAGGGGGAAAAGGTAAGGGTAGCAATATATTGTTCCTGGGTGATAGCCCATTTTTTATTCCCTGATGGTGATTCTTATAAATGATGTGTTGTTAGAAGCTGGAATAATATCTAATGGCAGGAGTGACTCACTGAAGCAATGACGAGAAATTAGTTAACAAAGTACGGCAACTTTTGGGTAATAGGTCACTTTATATCTTCTGGCTTGGGCTTCTCTCCCTCACCACCTGGACATCTCTGTTCCACTTTATTGCATCAAAGAAAGTTGGATTCAACTCTGACTTTTTAAAGTCTCTTACAGGAAGCAAACCTATGAATGAAAGACTCAACGGGGGTGACCTAATCACCAGTCCAGGCTTCCTGCCATGGGCACCCCACCAAACTCTTTACTCCTTCAGAAGACCTCTTTATAGATGTCGTGAGTGCTAATTATTTGCAGCTGTTGCTGAACTTGCTGTGACAACCTGCTGGTTTCACCTTAGAAGTCTGGCAGACTGACCAGTATATATATGGTTAGTGACCAAATCTTATGAAAATCAAAAATAATGGAAGTGTAAAAACTTTAAGTTGGGAAATCCTCAGAGAAATCTCAGAAAAGTCTCAGTAGAGACTGAGACTGAATGTATACTTGGCCTAAAAGCACCCAATTCCAGATCTGTTAGCCTTAGAGAGAAAGTACCAGCAGGGAATTATAGAACATAATAAAAAAGTAATGATCAGTGAGAGAAGCTTAAGGAAGGAAAAAAATGAATCACCACTCAGAGACTTGGATCTACGAAGGCAATTTCTCCCTAGGGTGGCAGGTTGGAGGAGCAGAGCAACCACCCGCGGGAACAACTGTAGTGAGTGGAAAAGTTCCATTTAGTAGTAACTCTGGGATAGGAATAACATGTTGTGGACCACAGGAAGGAAGTGAGCACATATTGAGACCTGGCTGGGTAGAGCGCCACCTGCAGGACATTCAACCAGATATCCAGCAGGAGCCGCTCTTCAAATTAGAAAAACATGAAAGTAGGCACCGCTTCAGTGCTTTCTAAACATAGACGACATAGCTGTGTTTGGAGAATTAGGAAATCAACACAGGCGTCTTTTTTCACTTGATATTTTTTGAGTCAAGGCTATTTGACTTAATGCCTCAGAGGGTCATATTTTTATTAATTATTTTTATAACATCAATAAGTGTTCTTATATCTTAAAAAAACTATACATTTTCAAAAATAGAAGTTTCATAGTTCAGGTCAAGAGAGATAATTCCAGTCATTCAGTAAGTAGATTCTTGGTCATTTCATGCCTTATCCATAGGAGATTAGGAAATAATGTCCTAACATTTAAAGATGCATAAGAAAATTTACATTTTGTTTTTCATTGTATTTATGTTGCATTAAATAAGTAATTTTCTATAAAGGGGAGAGAGTACGCATCCTTAACTCTTTGGTTGGACAGCCACAGAGCTGGAAAGGCACTATTCAGTATTGCACATTGAATTGTGTCCTGAGTTTTATAATTGTGCTAACTTTCAAATGTACTGCCTTCTCCCTTTACCAGACAACCTTTCTATTCCCTTCAGGAATCAACATCCTGAGATGCTTGCCCTTTATCAAAACTATCCTGTCAAGGCCAGGCTTGGTGGCTCACACCTATAATGCTAGCACTCTGGGAGTCTAAGATGAATGGATTTCTTGAGCTCATGAGTTGGAGACCAGCCTGAGCATAAGTGAGACCTCCTCTGTAAAAATAGCCAGGCATTGTGGCAGGCTCCTGTTGTCTCAGCTACCTGGGAGGCTGAGGCAAGAGAATTGCTTGAGAACAAGAGTTGGCAGTTGCTGTGAGCTGTGATGCCATAGCACTCTACTGAGGGTGACAAAGTGAGACTCTGTCTCAATAAAAACAAATGAAAACAAAACAAAACTATCCTGCCAAAAGCTGGTCTCTTAAAAGGAATGAGTAAATTCAACAATGTGACTGATAAAGCTTTAACCTGTCCCTAGTTAAATTTGAATTTTAATAAAAATCACCTAGTCCATTTAAAAGTATCTCTTTAGAGCAATTTCTTAGACAAAGTCATTATCAGGAGTCAAAATCATATATCAAGACTGCTACAAAGGAAAAGTCCACCAAGAAAACCAATCGAGTGTTGGTAGAGACTTAACAAGAAAGATGAGAGCATAAACTCATTATTATGAGATTGGATAAGGAAATACAAGAATGCACTCTAAGATCATTGGACTCAGTGATCTTGCAGATTGTTTCCAGGGATGAAAGACAAGAGACAGGATTCATAGAGGTGCCTCTTAATCTTATTAAAATCTGTCAAGTAGGAATTCTAATTTCTTCACAGAAGGAACCGCTAACCAATTGTGTCAGATCATGAACTTCTGCCCCAGCTCAGGACTGCAACAATTTTTTTTTTCTCATATGTAATCTGAACATTTTTCATTAATTTGCTTTTTTAGACATTAACAAATGTCCAAATAAAGAAGACAAAACTAGAATACTTAAAAACAAAAGATGGAAACTCATAACTACAATCACAGCAACCTTTATCATTGCTTCTTCATCCGAGTGTATTTTAAAAAGTAAGCTTTAGGCCGGGTATGGCGGCTCACGTCTGTAATCCTACCACTGTGGGTGGCCCAGGCGGGTGGATTTTGAGCTCATGAATTTGGGACCAGCCTGAGCAAGAGTGAGACCCTTGTCTCTACTAAAAATAGGAAAAAAAATTAGTGGGGCATGGTGGCACAGGCCCATAGTTCCAGCTACTCGGGAGGCTGAGGCAAGAGGATCTCTTGAACCTGAGAGTTGAAGTTGCTGTGAGCTAGTATGATTCCCTGGCACTCTACCCAGGGCAACAGAGAGAGACTGTGTATCAAAAAAAAGAAAGAAAAGAAAGAAATGTGTATCAAAAAAAGAAAGAAAAGAAAGAAAGAGAGGGAGGGAGGGAGGAAAGGAAAGAGTCACATCTTATTTTTAAACTTTAGGAAAAGGAGTCATGTGTAATGATCCACATGGGTGAATGCATATAAATCTCTGTGAACAATATTAGTTACGTAAAGTACATTCAATAA
This sequence comes from Arctocebus calabarensis, assembly GCA_963573935.1. Classification (NCBI taxonomy): domain Eukaryota; kingdom Metazoa; phylum Chordata; class Mammalia; order Primates; family Lorisidae; genus Arctocebus; species Arctocebus calabarensis. Next base: position 990 of record CAUYON010207035.1, on the reverse strand, counting down.
AAGTTAGCTTTCATTATCATTGTTATATTATTATATGAGTTTGAGTTACTTGATGTGATATCCAATTCCATGGTAAAGAGACCCTTTACAGAGATTTAACAGATTATCATATGGAAGAGTACAGCATTTTCTAATAGAAAATGAGCTAAAAGTAGAGAAAGAAAGTAGGTTGGAATCGCAACAGTTCACTAGCACATTGCATTTTTTTTTTTTTAAACAGGTTTTGTCCAGGGCTGGGTTTGAACCCACCACCTCTGGTATATGGGGCCAGCACCCTATTCGTTTGAGCCACAGGCACCACCCCATTGCACAGTTTTATCACAGAATCTCATCTAGATTCTCCCCATTCCTCATCCCACCCGTGAGTCAAACCTCGATGTGAAGCTCAACTCCAGTGATTTTTTACAAAAAAATATAATCTATATACATGGTGTTTTTATATTTGTTAGTTTTTGTGACAGTTTCACAGGTAGTAGAAAGGGGATTCTTTCTTTTGTTCAGTAACTCCTCTGCCAACTCAATGGCTCTCACCTCCCTTCTCCAGAGCCTTCCCAAATATTTTATGACAGTGGCTATGATAATAAGCAATTAGGATCCGCATGTGATAAAATAACACTTAACTATTCGCATTGGCCATGATAAAGTTTATAGCTATATTTATAGCTTAGATATTACAAGAGTCTCTGGAGACACATAATTGTCCTATAAAGTGGCATGTAATTCAAATGCTTCAATAAAATAAATTCTCTGTTAAGAAATAGATAAGACAAACTAGGTGGGGCATGGAGAAGGAGCCAAAGTCCAAAGCCAGGAGCCCACAAAACACCATGAAAGGTGACTCAGGTGAGGCTGTCAATGAGGGAATCCCGCATGCTGGTGGCTATGGTGCTAGGCTGGGCTTCATTCAGTTTGAAGACACTCTCCACCACCGACAGTTCTGTGCTGGTTGTGTCCAGGCCACAGAAGGCACACCAGTCATTCACCACCATT
>CAUYON010207033.1:0-38858 GCA_963573935.1 Arctocebus calabarensis | reverse complement strand
TTTCCCTGTATTCCTGTGCTATAATTGGGTTTTAGCCTTCATATGAAAGCTATAAATTAGCTTCATATTAGGGCTGAGTACATTGGGTACTTTTTCTTCCATTCTTGAGATACTTTGCTAAGAAGAACATGTTCCAGCTTTCTGTTCACGTGACTTACTCACGTGTTTGTCTTCAGTTCTGCTGCCTAGAGGGACCCTCTAGCCTGAGGCCAGGGAGGCCAGGGAGGCCGGGGAGGCCTGCGAAGTTCCAGGGGCCGCTCACTCTGGGAACCACGCAAAGGTTCACCCTGTCTTTTGTTGCCTCACCCTGGTCCCGGTCCTGGAAGTCATTTTGTCGCGTTCCTAATTTAATTGAAATGCATTTGAAATTTGAACATTAAGTATGATGTTTGCTGTACATTTTTGAAAGGTTCTCATTATTTGATTAAGAAAAGTCCTTTGCAATTTTAGGCAGCTATTAGTTTTTTAATTGATATTGTGAATTCAATATTGCTTTTTGGCATTCATTTAAATGTTCCAGTTTTTTTAAAATCCATTATTCACTCTGTGCAGTGTTATGTTAACAGATGTCTACAGTATTGATTCCTTCTTCTGTTTCTGAGCGAACCTTGTCCTCTGTGAAGCTCAATTCAAACACCACTTTTGACCAGTTAGATAAAGGAAGGTCTTTCTCCTCTGAATTGCCTCTGAGCACGCCCTGCCTGTGTTGTATCTAGATGAGTACCTGTCGTCTCTCCCCCATTTTTCTCATCCTGTAAAGAATAATGAATTAGAAGCCAGAAAAATTGAAATGGATTCCAGGTCCGACTCTCTAATAAACGTAAGTTTCAATTTTCTTTTTTGTAAAATAGAGATTATGGTGCATACCTTGCTGGCCTTGGAGAGTTTTCTCTCAGTATTTAAGTGAGATATGTTGATCACAGTATTCTGGAAATATAGACAGCTTCATACATATTCCTTTTATTTTTAATTATTAAACTTCAAAACTTATGAAACTGTACTCATTATTGCCTATACCTAGTAAAAATGAATGGAGGGGTCTTCAGATTTCCCTTTCTCTATCATATTTCTCTCCTAGGATGAATATTTATCAGCAATAATCATATTGAACGATTATCAGCTGTCTGCTCTGTTAATCAGATTGCCTGTGACTCAGTACAGTCTGGGAATGACGCAGGTGCCCTCCAGGAGACAGTGGTCACCACGGGAGCAGAGACATCGCCAATCTGCTCTAATCTCAAAGACCACTTTTATTATCCTAATGAGATAATGATCTTGAAAGAAAGAATCGACAAAAAGGGCTAAAGGGGTTTCTGAGCTCTAAAAATGTTCCATGTATATAAACAGAATGAAGCTGGGCATCAGCTCATCAAATCCTATAATGAGTACGAGACGTGAACTCAGTGTTCTTGGTAGAAGAACCAAGAAGCTGTTTCAGCTTCATGAGCAGAGGGACAACCAGATGTGCAGCAGCTGGCTGCCGCTCCTTAACAAATAGCACCAGCCCCACAGAACACCAGTTACTGTTACGAGTGTGTCTCTGCAGCGGCTGGCTGCCATTCCTTAACAAACAGCACCAGCCCCAGGGCGCACCAGTTACTGTTACGAGTGCGTCTAGAGTGAGTGTTGCCCATCTCACGCTCTGCTCTGCATTTAGAGGGAAGGTCTTGGTGGCTGTCAACATAGGGTGGTCTTGGCTGAAAGGAATCACTTTTCCCCACATGGTTTTTCATTCTTCAGCATGTTATCTTAGGCTTGTTTTTATTGAAGATAGAGGACCACATAGACAGAAATAAACTACAAAATGCCCCTTACAACCTAGGCTTGGGGATTTTCACAGTGTGACTTCAGCTGCTTTATTTTATGGGTCAAAACAAATCACCAGGTCAGCCCAAACTCGTGTAGTGGAGAGACAGATGCTGCCTATTGCTGGGTAGAACTGTACATTCACATTGCAAAGAAGAGACAGGATGGCGGCAAGTTTGACAACCTACCTCACCTGTGTATGGCAAAAAAATAACCCAATGCGGAGGTTTGGATGTGGTGGCAGAAAGGTCCAGAGTCAAGTGGGCTTGGTATCACGCTTGCCTGGTAACATGGAGGGTGACAGCCACAGGGGCCAGTGCCCAGCAGGACACCGTGAGAGTAACAGTGGTTAGAATACTCGCATCCTCCACTGCTCCAGTGCAGGAGGTGGGTCTGATTGCAGGCTCCCCGGCATCCTCTGAGAGCCAAGAAAGTGATAACTTGATCACCTTGAAGGGATACCTGCTGTGCACACACTAGGAAGGGCTGAACCACAGAGGAGAGGCTGAAAACGCAAACAAGCACCAAACAGATGAGGCTGCCAGCACGCAGAGAGGGCTGCAGCATTGATCCGAGACTCAAGAAGGATCAGCAGGCCCTACGAAAAGACTAAACTAATCTAGAGCTTTGAGTCCATACTGGCTAAAACACTGAAGTAGAGACTAAAGAAGACCAGCAAGGTAGACACAGATTTTATTCTTTTACCTCTCTCTCTCTCTCTCTCTCTCTCTCTCTCTCTCTCTCTCTCACACACACACACACACAGAGCAAGGTCAAGTGCACCACCTGTGTCTGTTGAAGAGAAAGATCTGCCTCGTACAGTGGAGAAGTGCTGGGGTGGGAGGAAGACACTGAAGCCTGAGCGTTTCCTCCAGACAGATGATGCTTCACTGGAAAGTGTCTGTTACACAGGATTCCCCTATAGACAATTTTTTGGTTGTTATTATTGTTAAGATCACATCCAATAAATAAAATGCATAAAAAATTGGGATTTCTTTACAGTTAGGAAAAAAATTCCAGATTTTATAGTTTCTCTTCAAAAGAAATAAAACAAAATACAGTACTTTTACAAATTTTACACAAACATATAATCATACGAATTCTTGGCAAGGGCCCTTCAGAGGTCTCAGAAGGGGCTAATCCAAGTGATACCTGCAACTTTAGCGTCATCACCTTCACGGTAATTCTGCCTGGGTAGCAGCGTATTAAATATGAGAGACGTTTTTCTTTGTTTTTTGGTAAGTGTGCCATCATCATCCCTCCTCCTGTGTCTAGAGGAATGTTTCCATAATCAATGGGCTTGGTAGCACTTGCACCAATTAGGGGGCAAAACAAAGGTACTAAGTTACTCAAGTACACAGTGTGAGCTGGGCATCGTGGCTCCCACCTGTAATTCCAGCACTCTGGGAGGCCCAGGCAGATGCTCTGCTTGAGCTCAGGAGTCCCAGACCAGCCTGAGCAAGAGTGAGACCCTGTCTCTACTGAAAATAGAAAAAACAGCAGGGTGTAGTGTAGACCCAGCTACTCAGGAGGCTGAGGCAGTAAGATCACTTGATCCCAAGTATTTAAGGTTGCTGAGAGCTATGATCATGCCACCGCACCCTACCCAGGGCAACAGAGTGAGACGCTATCTAAAAAAAAAAAAAACAAAACAAAAACTGAGCATGGGTCTGCAGACAAAGACAACTATTTGTTTCATACTTCTCTAGGTTTGAATGAAAATTATCACTTTAAATAGATATTGATTGGAAATTATTTTAAATATATCTTTAAAAGCCTGAAGGCTGACATCTCACAAACTAGCAGCAAAACCATATTAACAAGGTGGCTACGGGCCCCAGAATACCCAGAATAGAGAGAGCCCAGTGGGTCCTGGACTCGTGCAGGTCAGAGGGAAATTATCCCTGCCCCAACTCCATGGGTGGCTGAGGGTCCCAGAATACCCAAAATAGAGAAAGCCTAGAGCATGCCAGGGCTCACGGAAGTCGGGGGGGGGGGGGGAAGCATTCCTTCCCTGACTCCACAGGTGGCTGAGGGCTCCAGAATACCCAGGATAGAGAGAGCTAAGAGCATGTCGGGGTTCATGGAGGTTGGGGAGAAAGCATCCCTTCCCTGACTTCACAGGTACCTCGCTCTCAGCTTTGCAGATCCAAACATCTTGTATCCCTCAGGAGGGTCTCTGACGTGCATCTCCGATTCCTCCCACCTCCCCAGCCATCTCCCTTGGAGTGTCCAGCCCTGCCTAGTAGAACATTGAAGTTTCTTGTTTTAGTTTGGGAAGCTTATATCTCAGTCTCTCTTCTTCAGACTGTATTCAATCTTTCACATCCTGCTGGTCAAATTATGTTTACAACACCCTTCATTTGTAAATTGAGGTGGACACACTGGGGTTCACAGTCTTTACTTGGAATAGGGTAATCTCCCATTAGACTGAATTCACCATTTCCACACAGAGATCATGTTGTCTCATTCAACTTGCACTGAAATAGCTGTTTTTATGATTCTACTGTGAACTCGTGATTCATATGCCATTATCCATTTTCACTTGAGTCATTTTGATTTTCTTATTTATATGTAATGCAAAGAGTTTACCCAATTGAACTTCACTAAGCATGGCTTTAGCACTGTATAACACATCAAGATTTTAATAAAATTTGACAGTATTGTTTTATATTCAAAGGATTATATGAAACACTTCTATTTAAAATGCAGAGTTGTCACTGTTCTTATGTAGTTTTCATATAATCAGGGTTTTTAGACTCCTACTTCATAATTATGCATGGTGAAAATAACAAGTTTTCATATTCTCTTATTAAGTGACTAAGCAGCTTGTCCTGTGTACTTCATCATTTGGCCTCATACTTCACTGCACTGTGAAAACCAACTCAAGTCTTTGAAATGAATTTGTAAATGTTTCCTAATATAATCCAATCTTCCAGCACACCATAAGCTCAGTCAAACATTCTCTGAGAGATACTCAGATAGCTAGATGTGCAGCATTTATGGGGTGTTTTATGCTATTCCTTCTTAAAAACTGCAATAGAAAGCTGCTTGTACAACTTTGACATTCTTCAATAGTCAAGACCATGTTTAGCAAAACATAAAAAGTTGAATCTATCTAATTTTCAAGTCCTAAATAACATTCTTTCTTACAATGGTTAAGATGATATGAATACAGGTACTTACAATGTAGTGAGAAATGCTATAAAATAGACAACATCACACGCCCCTGTTTATATAGCATTGAATTCTTTTAATTAAGGTGCTATACTTTTGTACCTGGCATAGCGTAAGAGATCCACATGAGATCCCACACAAATGGCCCACAACATTTTAGAGAGATCAAGCACCTGTTATCTTGTGCTCACCCCCTAGAACCTTGAGTTACGTCCACCCAGTAAACACTTACTATTTCTTCCACTTAAAGATTCATCAGGCAATGTGGATGAGAGGCAATATTTTTTAAAGTCAATGAAAACTAATGAATGTTAGATGTTACAAAAGGAAAAAAACTGTTATCGGGGGGAGGGGGGGAGGAACTGTTATTTTAACAGTGCCACTAGCTTACAGTTTGGTGTTAGCCAGCAGAGCCATTTCATTTGCCAAGTGTTGGTCTTCCTGTATGTGACACTCCATGATTAAACTTAATTAACAATTTCCAAAATTTCTTTCATAATCTTTGCAGCCAGAAAGCGATATGTGAAAAGAAAGAAAATATATATAGAGAGAGAGAGTGAGAAACAAAGATAAAAAGAGAGAAGAGAGAGAGAGAGAAAATGCAAACTAGGTTAAATGATAAAGGAAATATATCAATTCAAGTATCTGTAGTGTTTAAAGAAATAAAGAAGAAAAGGAAGGAAGCAAGGGAGGGAGAGATGGAGGGAAGGAAGACTTCAGGAAATGTCCTTCTAAATCGGGAGATTCACAGTGCATATTTGATAAGACTGAGTCTCTTGGCAGTAAGGAAATGTCTTACATTGTTCTGAAAAATTCTTTTCTGAATTTATTTAATCAGAAAATCCCTTCACACCCTCTTTTATGTAATGTCTATTAATATACCAAAAAAAAAAAAAAAAAACCCACTCTGGGAGCTGCTGTCTCCCAGTTTCTGCTGGCTCATTGCCTAAGTTTCTCCAAAATCTCTGCTCTCTCCAAAAGGTTATTTGCTGAGTTAAAGGCTCTGATGAAGAGTTCCCTTCTTGTGTCCCCCCCATCTCCCTGTTCCCCCATCTCTGGATTCCCCCATCACCATGACCCCAAGCCTCCCGTCCCCCGTCTCCATTCCCCCTGCATGGCTATGGTCATGGATTGGAGATGCTCCTGCTCTCCTGGACGCGCCACCTGCATAGTCATCAGCGCTGTCTTTTCTCTGAGCATTTCCCCAAAGTGGGATCTTTGTCCTCTGCTCTGACCGGTGCTGAGGACCCAGCCAGGCATGTTCTCTGCAGCTCCACCTGAGCCCTGCTGAGAGTGGGAGCCACAGCCCCACCACAGCCCCACAACAAGCACCACATCTGCCCAGAGCTACATTTGAGCTCTGCAGAGAAGGAGCTAAGATGCTTAATCGGCAAATAAGAACAGCTCGAAGAGGAGTAACCACGCCAAGAATACAACCCATGATTTATCACCTCACCCAGTGCAATATCTACTTAAGGATCTATTATAGCAAACTGAAAAAAAAAATCATTTGTATTTCTCACGTGTAGCTTTCATTCTCCTGGCTCTGTGGAACTCGAGGCAACGTGCTTTAGGTGCTCACCTTCCTGGAATCCCTTCTCATTCACTTTTATTCCTCAAGGGACACCGAGTTCTGTGTATTACTTGTACTAAACATGCTATTGTGTGTGGAGTTAATACTTACTGAAAGTCTAAGCCTTCTTTTAGATAAAATTTAATCTGAAAAAATACTCCATTAGTTGCAGACCATTCATTTTCTAAGTAAGCTAGAGCAAACTAGGCTGACCTATGGAGGAAATATATTAGCTCAAGTAGTGACAGTGTTTAAGGAAATAAACTCTAAGTGAGGCTTAATTCAGAATTTGAACAAAGTTGTAAAACACCAGTTTCTTTTTATTGTTTTATTTTTGCCTTAGGCAGAATATGTTCTGTCCTAAGACTTGCTCCCTCATCATAACTGACCAGCCTCTTTCTGGCTCAGGTGTCAGGGGCTGGGAGCATCACCACTCACAACAGGCAGGATAGTGAGTCTCCCCTTTCCTTAAGATCACCCCAAAGCCTCAAGCTTTATTCTGACTATTTTAATTAAATCATATCAACATGCAAAAAAGAGAGAGAGACAGAGACAATAAATGCTGTTGGTTGTAGATTCTAAATTATTATTATTTTTTAAATCGAGCTGGATGGTTGGGTGGGGTTTAGCACTGCAGGTGAAGTGAGGGCAGGGCCATCAGATCACAGAGCTGCTGCCACAGAGGTAGGAGGAGCAGAGGGTTGAGAGCAACCCTGGTGTCAGTACACATACATGCTCACAAATGCATGCACTTAAAAGTTGCAATTTTATAACATTGAAAATAAATAAATCTTAGAACTTTACACATTTCAGTGGGCAGGTCAAACCTCAGGATGTTTATCACACACAGTTTCCCTCAAAGGTCAAGCTGATGAAGGCACAGCCCTGAATTAATTCTGTCTTATGCCCTGTATACCTTATCTGCAGAAAATCCACAGGCAATGAGAGGTGGGGATGGGGTCCATCGTATTCAATTCTTCACTACTGAGATGCATGGGGGAAGGTGGGAAGGAGATGGATTTGAAGCCAGGAGGCTACCCAGGAAGACAATGTCATGAGAACAGGAAGTGTGAGACAGGACACATACAGGGTAGAAAGACAGGAAGTCCACTCTTAGTGATGAGGGCACAGGAAAAAAGACAGAAACACAGGAAAAGGGACACAACAATAGGCCAAGTCTGGGTGCACCATTCCACAGCCTTTCCATCCAGCTTCAGAGAGAGCACCTCCTTTCTTGGTGTGTTGTCTCTGCTGCCACTGTGCTCCAGACGTCATCCCATAACCACTCATCACATTACTGGTGGGGAACGAGTTCCTGTTCCATAAAAGTGATGGGAGCAAATTGAAGAATTATTACAACGTAATTCTTTGCTAACAAAATAATTCACTCTGGGGTTGTTTGGAAAAAGAAATGTCTGCATTCCTGGTATATTAATATTTTAATTTACAAATTTACTTTATATGTCTAGAAGCAATTTCTATAATTTTTAAAATATGTGTTCTTTCAGATTGCCTTCTAAAATTTTAAAGAAAAACTGCCTTTCCCCCAAGTTTACTAGTTTATTCCTAATACACACTAAACACCAGTGGCCCCAGGCTGATGTTTCTTAGGGGCTAGAGAAATGTTAGACAGACACTGCTTTTCTCACTGGCTAAGTTGGGGATAACCGCTCCCTAAAGATCAATCAGGACTTTTAATTGGCTGCCCAACATATTATAGAATACTCATGTACTCTATCACCAATGGACAAACTATTTTTAAAAGGTCTTTAGATGAAAACCATTTAAAACATGTCAAAATAACCATAATAAATTATAAGAATTTAATTCAGTTTTTAAATTGTGTGATCTATGAAAACTCAATTATATTCTGAAAATGAATTATAAAATTCTCTAATATTTGTTAAATTTTGGGTGGGGGAATAAAATGCATATCTAGAGGGTCACATGCCTCCCAACAATGCAGACCCACTGACACACTTTGATGGGAGTGAATGTGGAAATGTGCCCGAGGCAGGGGCTCTGCTCTCCTAATTGAACCACCAGTTTGAAATCTTTTCTTGACAACTGTGACTTCCTACAGAGTTGAAAATGTTGTCCTTGTTGAGGTCAGACAGCACATTCAGTCAGAGACAGCATAGTGTTCAAAGTAAAAGAGGAAAAAAATATATATTTTTTTTAATGAAAGAAAAAATAACAACTGTTGGTTTCAAAATACTGTATCAAAATCCATGCACTAAGCTCTGACTTTTTATTGCCAAGAAAACTAATTAACACACTACATGCTTAGATTAGAGAACAAATTTTCATTTCTATAAGGATCATCAATGCTTGATCAATTGGTATGATAAATTGAGTTGTAATATTTTTTATATGAAAAAAAGGTTGTTATTTTGCTTCTTGGAGTATTTTTCTGGCTATCTCTCTTGGGCATCATACGAAGTTTCAAAGTGACCTTCCTGATATATGTAGCAGCTGCCCTTCTGACTGCTGTGAATGACACTTCAGGTTCGTGCCATGAAACCAGAATGACATTAGGACAGACAGACAAATAAGAAGGAGAAGGCCACACAACAGGCATCACAGAAAACCACCAAACCACAGAGGTGAGCAACAGAGAGGAACAAAGGATCACAAGAGAAATAATTAACACAATAGCAAGTCTTTATGTAGCAGGAATAACAAAATGGGAATGGGTTAAATTCAAAAATATTGAGTGAATGATTGGCTATTAAAAATAAGACCCAAGTATATGCTGCCACAGGACACCCAGTTCAACACTGAAGACAAACAGACTGAAAGTGAAGAGGTAGAAAAAGCTACTCCACTAATCAGAAAGCAGAAACCAGGGGGAAGTCAGAGCAGATAAAATCATCTTTTTTTTTTTTAAATTTTGACCTTTTGCAGTTGTATTGGTTTTTAATTTTTTATTGAGCAATAATAAAAATAATGCAAAAAAAGTAACATTCACATTGTCAAATAAGAGTATGTCTTTTATGGAATGCTTTGACTCTGAGGTTCAGTTAACTTCTTCTTATTTTTTTTCCAAAGTCTCAAAAAATAGACAACTAATATTTATAAATATAAGATAATTTAAAAAAAAAGATCATGCCAAATCTTATAGACAATAGAAAAAGAATAAATACTTCAAAATCATTCTACTTCATCTAGGTACACCTGATATTAAAATTGGAAAAAAAATATTATTATAAAGGGGAAATTACAAACACATTTCACTTATAAATGAGGATACAATATCCTAATAGATATATTATATATATATAATATAAGGATATTGCATCCTCATTATATATAATGTATTATATATTATAACATGTTATAATATATAGATTATGTATTATATAATATATATTATATTATATATACATATGTATATAGGAATATATATCCCAAAGTACCACATATACCACATATTATACAATAGCACAAGTTTACATTTTTATGGATACACACACACAAAAGAAATACTATTAGACCAAAGCACAAAATTGAGTGCAGTGCAATGGTGGTGGATGTCAGTCTCCCACTGTCAACAATGAACAGATGATATAGAAAAATTGGCAAAGAAATGATGAAAGTAAACTGCACTCTATGCCCACTGATCTGAAAGGTGTTTATAAATCCATCATCCAAGGGCTGCCAATGCACTTTCCTCTGAGCTGTGCCTCACACATTCCTCAGGATGGTTCACATCTGAAACAAGAAAATATGTCTCCCCAAGTTTAAGAAAATAGAGATCACATCAATACCATTTCAGGTCATAATTATTTAAAACTAGAAAACCAAGTCATGAAAACAACCCAAATGCCCACCAACCCATGAATAAATTAACAAACTGTGTATACCTTGAATAGTATTCAGCCACAAAAAAAGATGGAGACTTTACATCTTTTGTGTTTACCTGGATGGAGCTGAAACACATTCTCCTTAGTAAAGTATCACAAGAATGGAAATGCAAGTATCCAAAGCACTTAATACCAATATAAAGCCAATTTATAGACAACTACATGCCAACACAAATGAAGAAACACAAATATAGTCTAGCAAGGAGGAGGGGAAAGGAGAGAGGGGGATGGGAGAGAGAGAATGGCTGGATTTCACCTAATGTGCAGAATATGAGGGTGCTCGGCACACCCCCTGCATGAAGGGCTCAACGACAACTTGAACCTTGTCTTGGAATTGAAAACAATGTAACATAAAAATGTGTGCTCCCATATTAATTTGAAATTAAAAAAATAATACTGAGATACAAGAAGAAAAATTTCCAAAATACATTGAAATTACGCAATGTGCTCTTGAACAACAACAATGGATTTACAAAGAAATTAAAACTGAATTTTCGAGTTAAATGAGAAATGTAAACAATCATATCAAAACTTAGGAAACACAGAAAAAAGAGTTTAAAGAGGCAAGTTTGCAGCACTAATGCCTATACAAAAAAGAGAGAAGATTTCCAATAAACAACCCAACAATATTCCTCAAAGAATGAGAAAGACAAAATCAAACTAAGGGCAGAATTGGTAAAAGAAAAAAAAAATAAAGCTTGGAGTAGAAATAATCAAAACTGAGACAAAAAATTTATGATTAAATGATTTTTAATAAATATAAATAAAAGTCTTATAAAAATAGAGCACCCAAATGAATAAAATCAGAGATGAATAAAGATAATTAATGGCACAGAAATATGAAGGCTCATCAAAGGACTATCACGAACAACTCTATGCCAACAAACTGAAAAACAGAGAAGAAATGTTTAATTCCTGGACATATACAACCTTCCAAGATCAAATTATAAAGAAATTAAGAACTATAAACAGATTGATAATGAGCAAGCAAATTGAATCAAGGTAATAAAAAATCTTCTATCAAAGAAAGGATCAGGACCCCGTGGCTTCATTGCTAAATTCTGCCAAAACATCAAGTAAGAATTAATACCAATTATTCCCAAAGTATTTTAGAAAATTGAAGAAGTGGAAATACTTCCAAACTCATTTTACCAGGTCAGCTTTGCTCAGATTCCTCAGAAAAGAACACAACAAAGGAAAACAAAAATGTACAGGCCAATATCCCTATGGACAAAGCTGCACACTTCGTAGGAAGCATAACAAATTCAACAGTGTATTAAAAAGATTATCCACTATGATCAAATAGAATTTATCTCAGCAATACAATGCTTTTTCACATATGCAAATCAATAAACGTGATATATTACATTAACAGAAAACTAGGCCAACTACCATGTGATTATTTCAACAGACATAGAAAAAGCATTTGACAAAATTGAATATCCTTTCAAGATAAAACTCTCAACATATATCTTCTTCTTGAAGAAGGTATACACCTCAACACAATAAAGTCCATTTAAGACAAACCCACAGCTAATATACCAGGTGGAGAAAAAAATAAAAGCATTTCCTTTAAGATCAGGGACAAAACAATACTGCTCTATTCGCAATACTGGGAGTTTGAGCCTGAGCAATTGGGATGGAGAAAGAAATAAAAAGCATAGGAATTGGAAATGAAGAAGTCAAATTGCCCCTGTTTGCAGATGACGTGATCTTATAAGTGTACACATTGTTTTATTTTACTTGGCTTTATTGTGCTTTGTAGTTATTGCATTTTTTAATTGAAGTTTTGTGGCAACTCTGCTTCGAACAAATCTATTGATAACCATTTTTCCAAAAGCAAGCACTCGCTTCCTGTCTATATCAGCATTGTTTAGCAGAAAGTATTTTTAATTAAGATATGCACACTGTTTTTCAGGTATAATCTTATTGCACACTTGGTAGACTACAATATAGTGTAAACGTAAATTTCTTCATATGCACTGAAACCCTATAAAATTTGTATGACTCACTTTATTGTCATTTTAATTTTATTGTAGTGATCTGGAACTGATTCTGTAATATCTCCAAAGTGTGCCTATGTATAGAAAGTCCCAATGACTCTACCCAAACTGTTAGAACTAATTTTGTATCCGTTTGCAAGGTACAAAATCAACATATAAGTAGTATTTCTGTATGGTAATAGCATACTATCTGAAAAGAAAAATATGGAATCAATTTTATTTATAATATCCACAGAGAGATACACAAAAAGAAACTTAAGGATGCTAAAGACCTCTACATGAAAAACCATAAAATGCTAATGAAACACATCGAAAGAGACACAAATAAATGGAAAGATATCCATGAATTGAAAGAACTAAGATTATTAAAATGGCCAAAATACCCAAAGTGATTGACAGATTTAATACCAATAAATAGAAAAAAAAAATCCTGAAATCCATATGAAACCACAAAAGACCTCAAATAGCCAATGCAAATTTTAGCAAACATAACAAAGCTGTATACATCACATTCCCTGACTTGAAAATATATTACAAATAAATAGTAATTAAAACAGCACAGTACTGGCAAGAAAATAGACATATAGACTAATGGAACAAAGTAAGTATTCCTGAAATAAAATTATGCCCATACAGACAAAGATGCCAAGAACATTCATTGAGAAAAACACATTCTCTTCAATAAATGGTGCCAAGAAAATTGGAATATCCATAAGCAGAAGAATAAGACTGGTCTCCTACCTCTAAACATACAAAAAAAAAAAACTCAAAATGGATTAAAGTTTTAAATGCAAAACCCGAAACGATGAAACTCCTGGAGAAAAAAAAAGTTGGGGAAATGCTTTAAGAAATAGAGCTGGGCATGTCTCAGAACACAGAACGGTTTCCTGAACTGTCTCTGGACTCTGCAGTGTCCCTGGGTTCAAGCTTAACCTTCAAATGAGGTCAAGGGCCACTAAATAGATCAAAAAACGACTCTCATTTAATCCTAACTGGCATATGTAGATAACGGATTATGTCCGTTGCTCCTTCTGATCAGGTGGAGCCTACAGTGGGAGTGACAATATTTATTCATTTTTTGCCTTCTGCAGCTAAATCACCTTGATTTTTCTCCTGGGGACCATCCCACACCTCTTCCTGACCAGGCAGTGATGGTTTTACTAACTCCATCCTCAATCTACCAGCGGTCACGCAATTGACATTTGCCTTTCGGTGCAGTGGTTGGTTTATATCTAACCAATCAGAGTCTCCATGCTTTAGGCCCAGTGATTGGTTGGCGTCTGCCCAATTGGGTAACGCCGGCCTCTAGTCCAGTGACCAGCTCAGGGAAGAATCCCAGAGCAGCTCTCAGCCAGGAACACGCACTGTTAGAACCTTTTCTCACAGCGTTGAAAACAGGAACATTTCCCAAACCTTCCTCCCAGCCTTCATTTCTTTCATCTTTTTGGTGGTGTTTTACTTGTGTATTTGGAGATATGAAAAATCTAAGCTTAAGCTGCTGACAGCTGTATTTCTGTCTAGAAGGGACCTTTACTGAAAATAAAACTAAGGTAGTTCAAGGCAGAGCCAGGAGGCAGGGAAACCAGACCTGGTTAACGTGTGAGCCGCTGTGTTCAGCCACGCAGAGTCCGTTCTATCTTGGGACTGCTGTGTGGTTTAAACCGGTGCGTCTCCGATGTGCTCAAAACAGTGTATGTGGGTATTTTTGAACTTGCAACTTTATAAGTCCTCATTTATACTGGTGACAAAGAGGATATATGTTTTTCAGCTAAAAGCTGAAGAATATATGTTAGGTTTCCTCGTTACCATGGACACCAAACGTTAGCATCAGAAACATTTGTGTATGATAGCAATTCCAGAAGTAAACATGAATTTATATCCTATCAAGAAGAACTTCTTTAACTGCCATAAAAGATTTCTGTTGAGCTAACACTGTCTCTACTTGAACTCTTTGGCCTAAGCAGCAGAACAGCAGCAAGTGGGTATCTAGGGAGACTCAGGCCACGGAGCCGCAGCAGTGGTGAGGCGACAGGTGACCTGCCACCTCGGCTCCAATAAGCTGCTGCTGTGAGCGCCACGCCAGAAGGGGGAGAGATGATAACTGAATAATTCTCCATCACTCTCAGTCTGCCAATTACCACCTGAACAAAAGCAAAATAAATAATATATTTGGTTTTGGGCAAGTAAGTCAGAACTTTAAAAACTCCTCCTTAAGTTTTAGGAAACCTATGTACTGTGGCAGGAATAATCTTACATTGCTCTGTCTTGAAACCAGCTGTGTTTGAGTGAGCTCTGGAAATGCCTTTCAAAGGAGCCCTTGATTGAATACACTTTTCACTTGGATGAACCATTAGCCTTAATGAAAACCGATAAATCTGCTGTGTATTTTAAATGAATTTACCATAAATGCTTAGCCACTGTACTTCAGAGTAAGTACTGGATGAGACCCATGCCAGGAACTTACATTTGAGAGAAAGAGTAAAAGGAAAATATTAGTCATCATGCCCAGTTGTAGATTGGAGTTAACGATGGTGTGTTTAGGAGGACAGGACACACGTTCATGTTGTATGTATTTAGCCAAACACTGGTAGAAAAGAGTAATCCTTTAACATGCCCAATTTTTTGAAAAGTCATTGCGTTCTCATAGTTCATAGTTTGCTAAGATTGACACGATCGGATGGCTCATACAATGGATAGCACGGGGTCTACATCCCAAATAGGGTTATGTTATAAGCACATTGTTTGACTTATGTAACCTCTCTTACTCAACATATTCCAAGCTGGTCAATGAATAGATGGATTAAATTCTCAGTTAATGAAAAAGTATTATTTATACTCCCATGATATGCAAAATATTTCGTTAGTTATTTTAGGACATACACAGGTACTTGCAAACTAGCATGCTTCTAAATGAATATTCCAGTTAGTAAAGAAGATCTGGATGCTGAAAATACTCTTTATAGCCACGTGATTTAAGGCACTGCTGGAACTTAAGGGAGGTACATGGGGCAAAGGACTTTCCATATAGACAAAACCCTGCAGACCTGCAGAGTTTTGAACCTTTTGGAGATACAGTTTTAACACCTGTTTATAATTACAGAAGCCTGAACAAACATTTATGCACACTCAAAGCATACTTGCCCAGATTTAATTTATATTGGTTATTCTATTTTAATATGTAAATTAAGATAGATGTCCCAATTACCCTGATTTAACCATTACATGTCATATATAGGTATCAAAATGTCACATGTATTCCTAAAATATGTATAACTATTATATATTGTTAATAGCAAAATATAGTAATTAGAGTAAAACAGAATAAAATAGAAATGCATAAACTCATGCTATAAAGATTATTTACGAAATAATATACATATCCTTTAATTTTCTTTCTATTCTTTTTTATTTTATTACTGAAATAAAATACATATCCTTTAATTTTCTCACATCAGTTACAAATGAGTTTATACATTTGTATGTCTACGAATCGTAGGTGTGTGTATTTGAAATAAAAGCAGAAAGTCCACATAAAACAATTAATATTTTCTTTGTAAGAGGAACATGTCATGCTTGTTAGTTCTATATATTTGCAGTAATTATAAAATAATAATATAAATGTCATCTTGTACCTACCACCCAATTTTTTCATTTGTTTTTTCTACCACCACTTTTAAACTTACCTTAGTGTGTCACCGATTGGCCTTTTTTCACACTGATAAAATATTCCAGCTAATTTGAAGCCTCTTGCACACCTTCTTTTATTTCATTTTTCTTTCTCTTTCTTACCCTGAGATAATTCTCATCCTGAACATGACTTTCTTTTATTAAATTTTTAACACAATTTTAAATACTTTTACTACATAATGTGTTCTTCTTAACAATACATGATGTTTTCTTCTTGCTTTTAATCATACGGTACATGTAATCATATTGAATGTATCATTTTAAACATGCTCTTTTTTTTCAAGATTTTATTTTTGAGATATGTCACCTTTGTCTATGGGTGACACATTCTAGCACATTCATCACTACCAAAGAAGAAGGGAAGCTGAGTAGTTAAGATCAAACATTGGCTAGCCCAGCGCCCATAGTCCAATGGTTAGTGTGCCAGCCACATACACTGGGGCTGGTGGATTCAACCAGCCCAAGTCAGTTAAACAACAATGACAATCATAACAAAAAAAATAGCCGGGCATTGTGGTGGGCACCTATAGTCCTGGCTACTCGGGAAGCTGAGGCAAGAGAATCATGTAAGCCCAAGGGTTGGAGGTTGCTGTGGGCTGTGACACCACAGCACTCTACCGGGGGAAACAAACTGAGACTATGTCTCAAAAAAATAAAAAATCAAACACTGAAGCCAGAATAGATTGAAACCCTGCCTTTGATTCTTATTGTAGTGTTTTATCTTGGATGAGACACTTAACCTCAGTGTTTTTCATTTTCCTCTCCTATAAAATTGAAATATTTAATAGTCTTGTGAAAAGTATTAAATCTGTTAACATTTGTAAGTGATCTATGACAGCACATGGCAGCAGTAACTTAACAAAATCTGTTCAAGGTCTGACCTGTGTCATGTTGCATTTTGTGGAATGTGCCTATCATATTTTGCTATGTTTTGACATATCTCTGTCTTTACCACCACATGCCGTGTGGCAGTCTGCTGCCGGACCCCAGAGGAAAAGGAGAGAGGACAGCCTACTCTCCACCGCTGTCTTTGGACTTGCGATAGAAAAATGTCTTCTATTATTGGATAAAATTTAAATTTTAATGAAATCAAATGTATTGCCCTTTTCCCTTAAAATATAATTTCCTTTAAAGCTTCATAGCCTTATTAATAAATTACTGCATGTACTAGAGCTACAGATATATGAGGTAGGAGTCTGGTGTCTTTCAGATATGGGTAACTTAGCTACATTATTTATTGAGCAGATTATAAAAATGAAATAGTTTTATTTTCTTGTTTCAGCGATCTTCCTCTACATATTTGTGGTATATTATCATAATTATTGCAAACATATATAATCAGAACAGATAATATACATAAAATTATTTCTATTGAAATAGGAAATAGCCACGCTATGGACTTCTCAAGGCTTGCCTGCTCTGATGGTGCGGAGAGAGAAGAGACCAAAGCTGGTCTAGGCTGAGCCAGGTTCTCGGCTCCTAGCTTGACTTTTTCATATACAGAAGAAACTCTCTTAACGGACTTCCATGGGACTAAACCTCAGAAGGAGGCATCACTCACCATTTCCTGTGTCAATCATATTAACCTATTTCCAAGGCATTTGCCATAACATACATTTGTTTTAAACAATTTTCAGTTAACCAATCAACAAACTGTCCCTATAATGTCAGATGAATGGCTCTCTACTGTACGACATCATTTAATCCCTTTATAATTCCTGTGAGGTAGTCATAATTTCATGATATTTTACAGGAAACTAAGGCTAAGAGAAGTTATAATCATCCACAGGGTAAACAGTGGCGATACTGAGATTTGAGCTCAGGAGGTAGCAAGTCCACAACCAATATTCCTTAGTTATCACTACTCGTATTTCTTACATGGTACAGCTTAATACCAAAATCGACATACCTTTGGATTATCTGACCATAACTTTCCGGGGGAAATGCGATGATTTGCAGCACTAACTCTAAGTGAACTGATATTTTATACTGTCCTTGTAAGTGAACTTCAAAGTCCATCTCTAAATTCTGTGGCTCCCCTAAGAATGTCAGTGACTAGTTGTGTAGAGAAAAGGAATCTGGCTTGGATGGGACTTTTCCTAACCGAGAGTTATGAATACTTTTGTATAAATAAAATGCTTTTCAAAATGTAAGGTATATTGATAGGAAAACATTAGAAGTCTATTACAAATAAAAGTTAAACCATCATTTATTTTAAGTTTCTTCCTAAATTTGACTGCACATATCTCCACAAACTTGGAGACTAAGCTTGCACAATTCCGGTTCCTTCTAGCATTGATAAAACCACATAACACACACTCCAAGCCATGTCTGAAAACTGAAACACAGATTTCACAATAATCAACCAATCTTTCAAGTCAGGCTTACAGGGGTCAAACAAAGAACAGGTATGCGGAAACCTTTCAGTCACCAGGCCGGTAATAGTGGGTTGGCCCTCACTGCTTGGGCAATCCTCCCCCACTTCCGTCTCAAGCCACGTCGAATTGTAGGGCTTCTCATACTGCTCTGGTGGGTCCCTCGCTATGGATACAGGTGCCACACCAAGCATGACTGTGCTTCCGAGCTCGTGGACAGACGTTCTGCCGTCAGCACTTGGACAGCTATTCCCCGGGCACCAGTGCTCTGTCTTCCTTTGAAGTCTGATCTCATAACAGAGTCACACAGCCCCTGCTCTGCCATCAGCAAAGGTGTCCAGGCACAAGGAGGGCTTTCACTTTGCTTCTCCACTGCCATGAATTTGGGGTTACTGTTTTCTGACGCGGATGTCACAGCAGACACAGTCTAACACACGCTGGCTCAACACGCCGGCTCTCCCTGCAGCAACAGCAGCACACAGAAGTATCTCCATCCTGAAAATCATCCTCCAGCAAACGTCAGCCCTTTCTTCCTCAGGGATCGCTACAAAGTCCTTCCAATTAATTTAATTCTATTTTCAGAGGAAGAGCTGTCTTTGTGTGTGCTGTGCATTTCTTTTTGATTCTGTCACTCATAGAATTCTGCCAAGGGCTGTGAAAAATCAGCTTCTTCTTGTAGGTTAGACAGTTGATAATTTTTTTTAAGTCTATAGGAATCATATAGGATGGTGGATACACACACACACACACATACACACACGGTGCCAAAAAATGTGCACATATTTTAAGAAAGGAAAAACTGTATTAAAATTGTAATATGTATGATAACAAAATAAATACAAGCCATGTTGAGCACCTCTAGTAACTGCAGAAGTCAAATGTGTCCTGAGTACTCCAAATGTAATCTTGTTTACTCTCCAGAATAAAGAGATAAACAGAATAAATAGATTTGGCCTGAGAATGAAATAAAATTTGATAAACTGGATACAGTACAGGATCCTAAGAAGAGATGGGACCTATGAAAAGCTTTATTGTTATTCTCATTCCTTTAAAGCAAGCAATACTGAAATATTGTTTAAATTGCTAGATAAACCATAGTAGAATGCCTATTTAACTTTAAGCCACTAAATTTTCAAGCCTGTCTGATGTATTAGGTCCAGAAATGACCTCAAAACTTAAGATTTAGTGAGTTTAACAGAAATAAAGAACCAGTATTTGCTGCGCATGTTTTGTGGCGGGTGGCGCTTCAAAACAATTAGAAGTGCAGGGAGGCGGCAAACAGGAGTGCGCATGTCCGGACGCACCTGCGCGTGTCTGTGGCGGGAGAGACCACGGTCCACAAGGGCAGCAAGGCACCGGTTGCATCACTTCCTTCAAAGACAGTTGGCAGTGACCCTGGACCCTCGCTCTCATTCTGCTGGGTCACCAGGGAATCCAAGCTCACTCACACGTTGTTAGCAGTTGTTCCATCCTAGGAACACGTGCAGATGTACAAGAGGCCTAGGTGTCCAAAAAGGAAGGAAAAGAAAACAAAAGAAAAAACAAGAAAGAGAAGAGAAGAAACCCAGAAAAGGTGTCTGAGTTTGCGGGAGTGGCTCATTCGGTCCAGGCGGCTCTGCCACTTCCCAGCGCAGGCTGAGACCTGGAGGGAAGCTCCAGTTTCCAGGTGTGAAATGCAGACACCTCTCCTAGGGGCTGTTCTGTCTTCCTGCGTGTAGGTAAGAGCTCACACTAACCGCAGAAACTCACAGTTGGTCTCCTTGGCCTGTTCAGGAAGACATCTTTCTTGTGACCTCTGCTTGCTTCTCTTTGCTCTTTTACGGTAAACTTTAAAGATAACTCAACCTTGCAAAACTAAAAGCATAAGGAAAGCAAATGTCTTGGGATGACCTTCTAGCTTGTACCCTCCTGTGGGGTAAGAAGGAATGCCTCTGTAACGGCAAGAAAAGGCGCAGGAAAAAGCCCAGAGCACCAAACAGAACCATCAGCTTGCTTTAATTCTTCAACTGTAAAAAAATAAGAATAATAAAATTTAAAAAACGTAACTTATATCTCAATAAAGTATACTGATGTATGCCAGGTGTTTTATGTGTATTAATTCATCCAATTTGTATGAAAACCCGATTTTAGGAAGATAAAATTCACCTTATATTGTTTAAAGTCCAATAATGTAATTTGAGGAATGGAATAAGAGGAGGTGTAAACCCGGGTGTTTCTGCCTGTGTAAGTTACCTTCCTTTTACTGGACCAGTCTGGTGGGAGGTAAGAAGTAATAACGCTATCCTGATCTGCAGAACCAGTTCTGGGGGCCAAGAATTGAAGAACAACACCCAAGTCCAAGACCAGGATCCACCTGCTGATATGCCAGATGCTGCAGACGACTCGACTCTGTGTCTTGCTTGGATACCGCATTGCATCACGCAAAGGTTGCTCTCCAAAAACAACAGTTCACCATGGGCCTTACATTTTTGGACTGGGTGGAACCAGTCTCCGTCCTGAACAGACCGGAGGGCTGTGAGAGCCGTTTGTCTGGCCTTCTCAGTTTCAGGGGACAGATTTGCTAACTAACAGTATTCCTAAAGGGAACCGCCTTCAACTATTGGAAGAGGTTCAGATTCACTTTGGCTAAACTGAAAGACAAGTGGCCTAAGTACTGAATGAAATGCAGCTCAAATCCTGGCATCTAAATAAAATCAAGAGTTTCAGATGGTTAAAAGGTTTGAAATGAGAACGGACTGGTCCTCTCAGAGGGCAACTAACTTAGTGTATTTTAGGAAAATCATTCCTAAAGGCCTTGGGCTGCTGCTTCCTTATAGAACTGAAATCACTGACTATTGCTTAAAATGCCATGTGAATTTTCAGCCTCATTTATTCTCTGGCTAGTATAAAGGCATTTTCAAAAGAGGAAAATATGCCCCATGTGTGTTGTCACAAACCTTTTGAGAGATGAAGAATATTAGCAACTAGTATAATTTAATTCCAGATTCAAAGTACTATCAACGTAGTTAACAGTTCTGGATATATACTTTGCAGATTCATAGAAAAAACTATTGGTTAGTCTTAGATTTCAATTAATTCTTGCAGTATCTAATTTGCCTATAATTGCTCCAGCATAAGATAATACATTTATTTAAGTGTTGAATCCACAGTCTGTAAATCTTATCACCAGGGATTAGTTGGAGGATTTAATTAATTCTCTTTTATAATTAATTGTTTCCCCTTCACCATAAGGAGAATAGTTAGTTCATGGTCAACTGTTGTTACTACTGTTGTTTTTTATGATTACTCTGGATTAAGTGATAGTTTTAAAAAATTATTTAATTTCATCAAATACATTGATTCTTGTGAAGAGTCTACAATGTGTCTAAATTGTGACAAAGTGAGTATATTTACCTTCAATACTGATAATGGGTGGAAATGCAAACGGCAGTGACAACCTATGCATAATGATCTAAATTAGCATACACCCATCCCTGACTGATTGCATGGTAGTAAGTTAAAGATAGAAGAAGAATCTGAAATAAAAGTGATATTTACCATTTTCAGTCAAAGCAGAATCCCCTGGGTAGGATATTGGTGCCGTATAATCTCAATTTTGACTGTCACTTAAGTTAGACTCAAATGACTAATTGCTTTAATATTAACTTCAAAGAGCAATAAAATATTGGACAGGCAGAACACTTTATGGGAACTTTTATTCTTTACAGTATACTTTGCAATAGAGTGGAAAAGATTGAAAAAAAAGAACAGAAAAACATGTTAACTGTCAGATTATAACTAAATAAAAAAGTAGAATTTTTACAGTCATCTGAATCTATACTTCTAAGTTAGTATCTGTACTGTTCTATCTCTCCCCACCCGCCTCCTTTGGAGAACTACAGATTGTTTTCCCAGTTACTCTTCATTATAAGCCCTCTTGGATAATCTAAGACATATTTGTGATATCCAACTAAATTGGTAAATGGACTTAAGACGGTAATTCAACCACTTTATATGGGGCATTATGGAAGTGTATATTCTGGTAAAATAAAAAAGTACATTCTGAAGTGCTTGAGCAATGACTGCTCGGAGCAGGACTCTCCTTTCCGGCAAGCTGAGGGGAGACAGTACACAGCATGTGCCGGGTCTCTGTGGTCAGAGGCCTTCATTAAAATAAAGTGTCAAAAACTCTGGGTATAAACCTCTGAAGTTGTCTCGTGCCTGCTGGTAACAGAGCAAAGGGACGCACCTGCTGCACAGATCTCGTGCCTGCTGGTGACAGAGCAAAGGGACGCACCTGCTGCACAGATACACAGAGAAGGTGCTGCCGCCACAGGGCCTGGGCTGACCGGTAAGTCTCCCCAGCCTCAGAGCAGAGGAGTCATTTTACATAAAATGCTGCGGAGCTCAAGTGTGCACTGGCACAACGAATGTAAAATCGGAGACAGCCTTTATCTCGCCATTTTGATTTAAAACATTTAAACAACATATTTCTTTAACAGAGTGTCTGGCTGAGACTGAAATGTTTCTTCCCTTTTCAGACCATCATTAGTATCACCCTGCCCAGTGGCGACTCAGCAGGGAGTCAGGTTCACTTTGTCTCACTTCTTTGCTATTTGACTTATAAACGTTTTTTACAACCCATGTAGTCTCCTTCTTAAGCAAGAGTTCTTCTACTTACATTTTTAATGTTTGGGACAAGAAAATATAAACAAGAAAAATAAGTTATGATGAGTCAAAATCTAAGTACCTCTTGGTTTCTTCCAGTTGCGCCCACAGTCCCCAGGGAATTCTTTGGAGAACCTCGGCCTTGAACAAGATGTGCTGGGAGCGGATGGACTCGGTTCTTAAACAGCAAAAGAACGGACACCGGTTAGGAAACAACAGTTCTCTATACACTGGACAGTAGGCAGTGAAAGGAAGAGCCCTTCAGACAGGAAGCAAAAGTGGAGCCTTGTAATTATCCCAACTTAGTGCTTGGGAAGGCCAGTCTGGGGGATGGGGGGGTGTCACATTAAATCCCAGGGATCCCCAGGGCTAAGGAGACAAAAAAGAGAGATGCTGGCGGCCAAGGTGGCTGTGTTCCTGTGTGTTTAGCAGGGCTCTTGTCAGCAAATACGGATGAGGAAACTGGCCGGGATGAAGGAAAGACCAAGAAGCTCACAGGGTCACGGGGTCGCACCTGCTTCATCCAGGGAGAAGAGCCACGGTAACTCCCAGGGCTGAGCCAGCTCAGAAGCATCTTATACCAATAAGGGGGTGGTTAAACCTACGCCAAGTAAATTTTGGTGTCACCTAGCAAATCTGAAAAACAATAAGTGAAAGAACCAAGGTGTTTCCAATCACTGAACTGTGTCGTGATCAGAGCTTCAGAGTATTCACAGGAACAGGAATACGAAACAAAGAGGCCCCAGAGCCAGAAGCGTGGCTTTAATCACCCCCTAAGTTAGCCCAGGAATGAATGGATAACATGTGCAAAGGAAACAGTGCAATAAAGTGACATTTTCATCTGCTCTAGTCTGATATTTCAGTAGTTTTTTCTGTTTTCAAATGTCAAGACTTGCTAGATGTTCTTTTATTAATATTGTTGTATTACAGATTATATATGAATGTCTGAAGTATTCAAAACGCATTCTACAAGTTAATTCTACAAATATGTTTTAGAAAGTTGTTTACAGTATGTTTTAGAGATATTTAGAAAATAGACATAGTCCCTGGACACACTGTTCTCAGTCCTGTACAAGAAGCAGACATGAGCAGCTGGTTTTACGGCAGTGTGTGGCCGTGAACCCCTACTATCCAGAAGTTCTGTCACCAGCCAGTCTCCACAAACAGTGGGTCAGTTAGATCATCATCTTGGTGTTTCTGAAAGCCTATAACCTTATTTATTATGTTTCCATTAGTAAGAGATGTAAAGAAAGCTGAAAACAAACGTGAACTATTTCTCACGTGCTTAAAAACACCTGCATAGCTGCTCACACCTGCAACCCAATACTCTGGGGGCTGAGCTATGTGGATCCTCTGAGTTCAGGAATTGAAGACCAGCATGAGAAAGAGCAAGAACTTGATTTTACTAAGCATTCCAAATTGTGCATAAAATCAGAACACTGTACCTCATAAATGCATTAATGTACAGTTATGATTTAATAAAAAGTTAAGAGTAAAAAATTAAAATAAAATTAAAAATAACATTTAAAAGAGAGAGAGAAAGAAAAAAAAAAAGAAAAGGAAATAAAAGAAAAACTAGCCCAGTATAGAGGAAGGCACCTGTGATCCCAGCTACTCAGGAGGCTGAGGCAGGAGGATTGCTTGAGCCCAAGAGCTTCAGGTTGCTGTGAGGTATGACATCACAGTGCTCTACCCAGGGTGACACAGGGAGACTTTGTCTCAAAAAAAGAAGGAAAAAAAGCATAAAAATGTACTTGAGACAGCAGATCCAAGTGCAGAAACGCACAGTTGGCTTTCTGCCTACATTTAAGCCTGGGAAAGTGGAACGTGAGGGATTGGAAATGAGACGTAGTTCGGCCATAAGAAGGAGATACTCTGGAGTTGACACTTGAAGGGGGAAGGGACACGTCGGCCCCTTCACTGCTTTGTAGGACTGGGCACCTTCACCGTGTGAGGGAACCCATTCCTGCTGTGCTCATCCAGTGCATAGGTACCTTAGGAACACGCGTGGTGCCCCTGAGGAGACATCTGTGCACATGTGCAAATGGCTGCTCTAAACTCTTGGAGCAGGATCTAATGGGCCTTTCAGTGGGTTCACACTATGCAGCGGTGCTGGGATCTAAACAGCCTCTCAGCTGGTTCACACTATGCAGGGGTGCTGGGATCTAACGGGCCTTTCAGTGGGTTCACACTATGCAGGGGTGCTGGGATCTAACTCGCCTCTCAGCTGGTTCACACTATGCAGGGGTGCTGGGATCTAACAGGCCTTTCAGTGGGTTCACACTATGCAGGGGTGCTGGGATCTAACCGGCCTTTCAGTGGGTTCACACTATGCAGGGGTGCTGGGATCTAACGGGCCTTTCAGTGGGTTCACACTATGCAGGGGCACTGGGATCTAACCGGCCTGTCAGCTGGTTCACACTATGCAGGTGGGCTGGGATCTAACCTGCCTTTCAGCTGGTTCACACTATGCAGGGGTACTGGGATCTAACGGGCCTTTCAGTGGGTTTACACTATGCAGGGGTGCTGGGATCTAACCAGCCTCTCAGCTGGTTCACACTATGCAGGGGTGCTAGGATCTAACTGGCCTCTCAGCTAGTTCACACCATGCAGGGGCAGTGGGATCTGACCCCGCCTCTCAGCCGGTTCACACCGCGCAGGGGCAGTGGGTAGACCAAGGTGCACTGACCTGTCCCCGCAGCATACAGGGACTACTTGGAGAGCTCCGCTTTCCTGCACAGTCAGAAGACAGATTTCTTCTCTCCCAGCTTCATATACTGAACTTTGGTAAACTTTGTTAAACAGAGTTGACAAGATAAAGTTGACAGTTCATCCGGTAACCGCAGAGCAGGAACTAGTAAGCCTCTAGAGTTTGAGAACGATTTGTTCCACCCTTCTAACTGAGGCCTTGGGAGGCAGTTAGAAGTGCACAGGGAGATTAGTAGAAGGGACAAACCTTCCCAGAGACTGCATCTGATCAGCATCACTCTTGCGTGTAATTTCTTAGGTTTCTGAGGAACACTTTTGTCTGAATAGAACTGAACAAAGGAAGCTCTGCTCAACACACCTAAGAGGCCCCAGGAGCAGCGGTCTCAGTAATAAAAGCCTTGGAAACCTTTCACGACACTGAGTTTGCATCAGCCCAGAATTGTTCTGGCATATAATGCATGGGAATAGGCACCCACCTGTATATGACTTGAAGGGGTAACAACTTTGGAGGAACCTAGAAAAAATCCATTTAATATCAAATAATGCAACGTGATTACTAATCAGGTGTGAATAAGAGCTGAGTGGGGCTTCTTTTCTTGGGTCTCACTGACCTAATCCTTTTAGGGGATAACAATTAGTCTAATCAATAGCAATCTTTGCACTTTATACAGAATAATTCAGTGGGTTTAAAAGATGCCTTCTCAGAGAAAATTATTAAGGTTAAAAGGTAGTAATGCTGAGACAGATATGTTAACTGTCAAATACTGACTCCAACGTGTCAGCAGTAAGCCCTTGGCTCATAGCTCCCGGGCCATCCTTGACCAAGAGGAATAACGAATTCTGTTTATCCTTGCTGTCTTTACTCAGCACATCTCTACTTATTACCTCATTCATTTCACAGGTGTTAATTAAAGATCTATGTTCCAGGCTCTGAGATGGGTAAAAGGGATAAAAAGATGAGGGATAAAAACATACTAGGATCTGAGAACTAAAATTATCCTTTTTTAGCATACAATGTCCTTTCTGTAAAGTGAAATGGGTGAGTTATTAGGAAAAAGGTCAGATTGTTGACAGGGCAGAATTCTCTGTGTCTGAGTCGGAGGAGAATGTAAGTGAAAAGGAAAAGAAATGCGGTTTTCAGGGAGAGAGCGAATCCAAGGTCCGTGTCCTCCTGGGTCCCCAGGGCACAGCCTCTTCTTACTTTAAACTTCAACCCGAAGGCGGACACCCACCCATGCATTTCATTATGCCTGTTCACAGAATTTGTATCAGCACAAAATTTCACCAAATTTTATATCTTTGTAACAGAAATTAGTAAAGTTGTAGTTAACTATTAGAATCCTAAATTTTAAGCATAACTGAAAAATACATTTAGCCTTAGATAAGGGAAGAAGTAAATGTCTATAAAATGATACCAAACAATATTTTCTCATTAAATATGACATACATAAAACAGAGTGTTTCCTCTCTGGTATTATAAAGAGTTTATATATACACTTCACAGTGTTGCTAGGTTTGAGATATACAGGAAACCATATAAACACCTATGTGGTCATGTGTTGGAATGGTAGAAAGTGCTTAGAAAGAAATATTCCTTTCCTTCTCTGCCAGAGAAAATATGGCACTTGAAGTCACATGAGTGAACATTGCTGATGGGAACTCATGAAGAGCTGAGAATAGCAAACAGCGTAAATTCATTAGCAACTCATCACTGCCTCGAACCAGTCGGACTTCCTATCTTAATCCTGGAAATTTGGTGACTGGTAACTTTTAGTGCCGCAGCTGAGTGACTGGTACATTCCATTCTCAAGGTCCAGTCCCTACTTCACACCCGCCTCCAGGAGAGGCGGACCAGGTCAGAGCCCAGACCAACATTTATGGGCTGTGACGCTCATGAAAAAAATTTCACTGGGATGGGCGAGCAGCTTTGCAAAGCTACCCTGTGTGATGTAAAAATATTCTTCATAGTGCTGACTCTGGTCTGGTTTCTCTTGTGGAGTCTCTTACTCTTAAAACTCTAACCGGCTGTGAGAAACAGATGAAAAGATAAAAGAATTCTAAGAATATAGGGAAGGTACTTGGTGATCATTTTCCATGGGTCCCTTTTTCTAGGCGTCTTTGCAGGAACCTACCAAATGCCCAGAAGTGCTCTTTGGGTGCACGTCACACAGGCTGACATGGGCCAGGCTGAGGAAGCCTTGTGCCCTGTGTGTTCTTCGCTTCTTCACAAAGGCAGGCACCCCACGCAGAATTGGGGAAGGTGCTGAATACCCAGGTGGCCTAGTTGCCTCGTCCCGGGACGTAGAGGGAGAAGTGTCTGTGCACACTTGTAAAGCTGCAACTCAGAGACTCTCTCCTGACAAGCACTCAGCACAGTCTGTCCCCCGGCTCTTTCCCCAGGGGTGCGTGACAGGAGCTCCTCCTCTCCTGACAGACTGTAGAGGACGGACGTTGCGGTGACAAAGCAGCAAGCAGCACCTCACACACAGCGTGCCCCTGCCTGGTGCAACTGAGAGATGGTGGGACAGTCTCACGATTCTCTCAGTGTCGATTGATTAGAAAAAGGCACATAGGAAAAGAAATGGAAAAAGTGCGCGTTGCCATCTGCCACCACCTCCAACCCAACCCTGCCCTAACTGGCAAGGCGTGACCTCCACAGTGGGGGCCACCCAGCTGCAGGTGTTCTCTCTGGATTCGCTGACACCGGTGCCTCATGAGGATGAAAGCAAACCCTTCCAGTAAAGATGCCAGGAGAAGGGAAATGCAGCCTCCTGGACACAGGGCTCTGCGCAGCTACGCTGGAAAAAGACTGCTCGGGGCCAGGGCCGTGTTCTCCAGCACAGGGGAGTGAGGCTGTGATGACACCAGACAGTGTCTGACTCCTGACATCATGTTTGCCGAGGAGTCCTCCTGCCACGGTCATTTTTAGCTTAACAAAACCGGACCCATCAGACCAATGGCTGTCATGGCAGGAGACAACCTGTTTGAGTCTGGCGGTTCTTCTCTATTTTTCATTAATTAGTCGACATCCATATAATTGCCTATCGCATCATTGATACTGTAAAAACATTGCAGAGGTGTAGACGGAATATTTTCTCCTGGAGCTTCAAAAATGATTAGCTGTATCTTCAAAAAAGGCCCCTTGCAATAAAATCTCCTGTTTCCATGAAAGTGGCCATGATGCCGTATGAAGCTTCCCAAACTCCCAGCAGAATCGTGTGAATGAGCAAGTGTTTCATTGAAGTTTAGGTTTTCAACCAAAAGTCTTCTAGAAAAAAAGACTTGGTATTTTTACAAAATCTTACTGTCTGTGAACCAAAGTTTATGTGCGTAGCCACACATGCAGCCCCTAAATGTCCGTGACAGCTAGCAGGCTGGGCAGCGAGGGCGTTGTTCCGACTTAGAGGAGCCCTGAGTCAGATGGCACAAATTGAGGACTCGGCTGTGTGAGTACTGTGTGTGGAAAGCTGCAGCAAAGTGTGGATCAGGTAATATTTTGTCAAAACAGTATGAGAGTATTGGACTCACCAATTGTACTATAGAGAAAAGCAGCTGAGAGATGTAAAGACCTGTAAGCCCGGGAGAATGTCTTCAGGTGTCATCACCTTCGTGAACTGTGTAAGCAAAGTCACTTTATTCCTCTGGTCCCCATTCTTATTGAACATGTGAAAATCTGGATTAAAAGTTTTGTAGAGTCTGCAAATATTAGGCCTCTTTATCTTCCTGTGAATACGAATGTCAAATGCATCAAGTATGACGCTTCCTTCAGTCACCACAGTTACTAAACATCAATCTGGAGATTTTAACCGACATGATCACACAAGGGAAGACACGAATATCAGACAGCAGAAAAGCAAAGCAAATATCACCAGAGAAAATTAAAAAATCAAGAAAAAAGACATATAACATCTATATGTGATAAGTCTATTAGA
Organism: Arctocebus calabarensis; assembly: GCA_963573935.1. Lineage (NCBI taxonomy): Eukaryota > Metazoa > Chordata > Mammalia > Primates > Lorisidae > Arctocebus > Arctocebus calabarensis. Next base: position 9,083 of record CAUYON010207033.1, on the reverse strand, counting down.
TTAAAAAAGTAAATAAGGTTTTCATATTAGCAAAAACAAAATATAATAACAATAACAAATATAATTTTCTATTACATAATATATAACATAACAAATTTAATAAGAATTAATAAAACCTTTATGAATAAAGTTATAAAAACATTACAGAAAGGTATAAGAAGACTAATATAAATGTATAGTCACACATTATTTGCAGGCGGGAATGCCCTTGAGACTAGTCTGTACATTTAATGCAATCTTAGGTAAAACTGACAAAAATCCAAGAATATTTTTAGAATAATAAGGCGAGATAAGCCACTCAAATTACCGGGATATACTCCAGATTGACAATGACTAAGTGAGGGCCCTAGTTTAGGAATGCATAGAAAGTTCAAGGAAACAGAAAAGTCCAAAAACATGCCTTAAACTAATATCAAGGATTTTTAAAAAGTTGATTCTCACAATATTTTGGCAGTTTTTTCATTCCTATCAAGGAAGACATAATTTCTGAAGTTCCTTACTCCACAGTTTCATGGATCTAACTCTCGCAATGCAATTTGAAACCAGCTTTACAAATGCAGATGGTATCTGTGGGAGTCACTGAAGGAATGATTTCAAAGTTCTGAACACTAGACTTCAACATGGACTTCCCACATTTAATTAAAACTTAGGCTTCTTTTTACTTAAATATTTTTTTAGATTGCTTATAGTTTTCTGTTTCCATTTAAACTTCTCTTACTCAGTGTCCGTATAAAATATTCATAAGAATGTTTATTCTCTATACTTTAAGTTGCTTCTTTGAAAGTTTAATATGATACTGGATATGAAACTCATTTGAAAATGTACATGTACTTTAAAATGAAAGACCTCGAAGTCTTTTCTGCTGTACACAGTATAAAATATCAAATAGCACATTTTCAAATGAAGGACCACGAGGCCCAAATCTCAAGCAAAACTAATGTTCACTTCAGCTGTATTTTGACAGAAGCAACTCAGAATAGAAATGCTTTAAACACGTTTATTGTAAATCCGATGTCTGTGAGAGATCGTTTGGTGTCTGAGAGAAGAAAATTGAAAATGGAAGGGAAAAGAAGATCTATAAAAAACTCTCAAATCTTTATGATCAAATATTTATTACTTAATATAATAAAAAAACATGAAAAATTTCAGCCTCTTGCAAGTTTTTATATCCCTTGCTGGAGAAAGAAGGAAAAGAAAAGAAAGAGGGAGAGAGAAAGAAAGAATGAGAGAGACTCATCCTCGGAAAGGAAAGATATATATTAATTTAAAATAAAATATTGTAATTATTTTATCATGACCAAGTTAGTAATATTTTTTAAAGTTTAGCATTCCTTCAAGAAAAAAATATCTGCTAGAATTTTTACTCCTTTTCTGTCATGAAAATAATCCAAGAGATTGTGAAAGAACAATCTTAAATTTTAAGTCACCAGGATATAATAAAATTGATTTTAGTAGCTCTAAAGACACCACTAAGAGTTTAGCGAGTCAGTTTTAAGTCTGTAATCCCTCACTCATGTACTTTTCCTGTCCATGTGCTGTATCATGAAGCCTGATATGTTGTAAAATAAAGGTATCCACATACAGGTGAGCTCTGGACTCTGACACTTTAATCATGGTATTACTTCAAGTGACAAATACATATCAAAGATCTGGAAAGAAAGGGGTTGACCATACATATGCCTGATGACAGTGTCCATTCATTTTAATTAAAAATCTGACAATTTTAGGGCTAGGGCAGTGGCTCACACCTACATCCCCAGAAATTTGGGAGGCAGAGGTAAGAGCATGGTTGGAGGCAAGCTTAAGCAACATATTAAAACCCCAAGTCTACAAAAAATAGAAAAATTATCCAGGTGTGGTGGCACACACCTGCAGTTCCAGCTACTCGGGAGGCTGAAGAAGGAGGGTCTCTTGAGCCCAGGAGTTTGAGGTTTCTATGAGCTGTGATGGTGCTACTGAACTGAAGTCCGCCACAGTGATGCCCTATGAAAGAAGGAAGGAAGGGAGGGAGGGAGGGAGGGAGGGAGGGAGGGAGGGAGGGAGGGAGGAAGGAAGGAAGGAAGGAAGGAGAAAGAAAGAAATAAAAGAAACCCTACAATTCAAAGTTTCTTCAACAAAAAAATTACGTCTACAATTTTCTTGCTATGCGTTATCTAGAAATATCATATACCATACCAAAATTAGGCAATATGAAATTCCCAAATAGGTAATGAAATAATACAGTGGTAAAAGCAGGCACACAGCCTAATAATGCCTTGAGATGCTGAGTAAGCTGGAGAACTTCTGTTTATAGAGCACTCATTCCAACACAGTATTAAAATTTTATTTCAATATTTAAAAGAAGGAGTGAAGAATGGGACCAGCAACCTCATACTAAGTAAACACACTTGGGATGGAATTCCAAAGATCTGTGTTCTACCCCCATATATATTTTGTTGTTGCTATTGCAGTTTTTGGCTGGGGCCAGGATTGAACCTGCCACCTCCGGTGTATGGGGCCAGTGCCCTACTCTTTGAGCCACAGGCACTGACCACTACCCCCATATTTTAATAATGATTATGGAAAATCATTAAATGTCTCTGTAAAATTATTGGGTTGACTAGCATATTACATAATTATAATCAAGAATAAGACATAATAATTGCACAACTATAATAGTCACAGGTTTATTAAAGTGCTTTATATAACATTACCTTATCATCTTAGGTCACTTTCAGGTTTATGCTCTATGAGATAAAACTTTACACATGATGAGTTTAATTAATTAAGATATTTCAAATGAAACAGTTGAGAAACTTGGGAAAAGAAAAAAAACCTTCTTTTAGAATTCATCCTCTCCCAAGGCAGTAAGACTTTCTGTCATTCGTACCAAAGATAACTGCTTTTAAAAGTAACCAATATGTTCTTTCTACAATCAAAGCCACAATCAGAAATTTTAAAAGATGACTAAGCAAAAACTAAGTGACAAAGGAAGGAATATTTCTTAATTCTCTGTACTTTTTTTTGTACTTTTAATTATTAGGATACATACTATTTGTATGTATTTTATGGGGTCCAAGTGATATTTTTATGGAGGCGTGCAATGAAAATTAACCAACTCAGGGTATTTGGGGATCCATCACCTCAGGCGGTTACCATTTCTTTGTTTTGGGACCACGCCAATGTTTTATCTTTTAGTTACTTCAAAGTACAGAAAGAAATACGAGGAAGAGACAAATTATGCACTGAGGTCTATCAGGTATTGTTTGCCTTGACGTATCTCAGGCCATGAGATAATAGACATAGTTGGGGATATTCTCCTTGTCACCCTCGACCTCCCCCGGGAGAGAGACTGGGGCTGACACAACAGTTTCCCCCATCTCTGGCTTTGTGCTAAGCATTTCAACATCAGCTTATTTACTTCAATACATGGATGTTTTGGTCATAATGTGATGTTTGGTCTTCTGGATATATACCTAGTAGAGGAACTGTAAGATTGAATGGCATGTCTATTTTTAGATCTCTAAGTATTCTCCAAACATCTTTCCAAAAGAAACAAATGAGTTTGCATTCCCACCAGCTATGTAGAAGTGTTCCCCAAAATCACATTGTAACAAAGATATTTGTACCAGAATGTTTATTGCAGCCCAATTCATAATTGCTAAGTCATGGAAGAAGCCCAAGTGCCCATCGACCCATGAATGGATTAATAAATTGTGGTACATGTACACCATAGAATATTATGCAGCCTTAAAGATGGAGACTTTACCTCTTTCATGTTTACATGGATGGAGCTGGAACATATTCTTCTTAGCAAAGTATCTCAAGAAAGGAAGAAAAGGTATTCAATGTACTCAGCCCTACTATGAAACTAATTTCATATGAAAGCTATAACCCAATTATAACCCAAGAATATGGGGAAAGGGGCAAGGGAGGGGAGGGGGAATGGGTGGAGAGAGGGTAATTGGTGGGTCCACACCTACGGTGCATCTTAGAAGGGTACAGGTGAAACACACTGAATGTAGAATATAAATGTCTGAACACAAAAACTAAGAAAATGCCATGAAGGCTATGTTAACCAGTTTGATGAAAATATTACAAATTGTATATAAAACCAGAACATTGTACCCCATGATTGCATTAATGTACACAGCTATGATTTAATAAAAAAAAAATACATGGATGTTGGGACACAGTGAGGACAAATTAGAAGAAGCAAAAATTAATTGATTTCATTAATTATTAATTGATCATTAAGTTTATAATGCTCTAAGTTATTTAACTTTTGAAGGACTTTTCATTTTGCTGTAGGGTTTATCAGTGCAGCAGCCACAATCCCAATTTTTTAAATTTTACTCATACAAGATCAGATTTTCTAAAACAGGCTCCACTCTCCAGACACTCAGATGAGGACTTTTTTTCATATGTAGAGGATTATAGAGACATTTGATGTCCACGGTGCTTATGTGCATTGAAAGACCCGATCACTATTTTACTACATTCATTCAAGAAAAGTAAAAGTAGAAAAAAATAACAAAACAACCAGATGATATTTTTGTATACTTATTTTCAAATTTTCTTCTTTCCCACAAACTGACTCATGGTCACATAAAATTTATCCAGAAAATTATAGTATGATTGTCTCAGCATAAAATAGGTTTTGACGATCCTTTTCCCTTTGTTTGTCATCTATATTTGGTAGCTGAAGGAAAAGTACAGTCATTGCATGTCCTATTAAGGAGGGTAAACTTTATAAGGCTTCACAATGTCAGGGCAGGTCAGAAATTTCACAGCTGGAGGCTCTTCATTGAAAACAACCCATATCCAGTTGTCTAATGCTTGTACTTGAGGAATGTGAGAAGTTCAAGATCGGATTAAAGAATGAGGGAGGGGTGGGGAAAGGAAGAGCAGAGAGAGGGAAGGAGTGAGGGGGGTGGGGTCTTGGGGTCTTGGTGTGTGCCACACCTTTTGGGGGTAAAACATGATTGGAAGAGGGACTTTTCCCAACAAATGCAACCAGTGTAACATGGTTTCTTATACCCTCAATGAATCCCCAACAATAAAAAAAAAAAAATTCAAGAAAATCATCTGTTCTATATGAAAAGTCTGACCTCACCGAAATAACTTAAGCATAACAACCTGCAGTTTCAGAGAATACTAAATTCCCCAAAGCTTCAGTTATAAAATGAGACTATGATAAGAAATAATGAGTAGTAGAAGAAAGATGAGTTTTCTCCAGCAGATCGTAAGGTCTTGTTGGGAATTAGACCATGTCTTCTCTGTGACTAATATGCAAGGGTTTACTCCCAGACAGCAAGATCTCAGTAAGCTCTGGAGGACCATCTGAAGCAGCGGTTCTCAACCTATGGGTCATGACCCCTTTGCAACAATGAAAATACACCCTGCATATCAGAAATTTACATTAAAATTCATAACAGTGGCAAAATTATAGTTATGAAGTAGCAATGAAAATAATTTTATGGTTGGGGATCACCACAACATGAGGAACTGTATTAAAGGGTTGTAGCATTAGGAGGCATTAGGAAGGTTAAAAGCCACTGGTCTGTCCGAACAATAAATCACGTGCTAAGCAAAACCACAGTGGCTATAATGAGAGGAGGCTGGGCGTAGCACCAGAACAGGGAAAGAAGTCTTGGGTCTTGGGGGAGAACCAACCTATCTGGCCAGGCAGCCATCATACATCATTTGCTTTTCCAATGAATTAATCAGGAATTCTCCAGACTATTGGTAGATTTTTTACCCTTTGAATATTCCTTTTGAGTGCTCTATTGATGTCATGCAATTACATCTGTTAGGAATCCACAATATTAAAAATCATGAATGGAAAGGGAGAAGTAAAAATGCATTTTTGTTTCTTTTTAAATTCAAATTAGCTTTCTCAAACCACAGCTGGAATAGATTATTTTCGACCTTTCTTTAAATCATAATTTATTTCTTTGCAAATTCCCACCATCAAAGTTTTCAGGACAGCAAGAATAATATGTCTGCTTCACATAGTAAAGGACATTATTCTATAATGATGGTTTGCAATTAATGTGGGATTCTTTCCTCATTGTTTTTCAAGATTATCAGGCTGATAACAATTGAAAGTAGCAGCAAAAATTCTAAGGAATGTAGTAAGCACGTCACAGGTTTTTGATTTTTGTTAAAAATGAGATGTGATTAATTCAGTTTTTCATCCATTTATTTCTTTATTCATTCATTCCTTCACATTATTCAAGGAATTGAAGGACATAACAATTAAAAACCAGATCTTTCCATCAAAGGGTTAATATCTGTAATTAATTAAATGAGAAAAAGTTATCAGCTTTTGCACGTGATGAAATCACCTCCTTTTATTGTTTAATATGACTGCTTAGATTCATCTATTTGTCTAATGATTTTTTAAAATACACTATTTTTTGTTTTACCTTAGCTTTGGACCTGAAAAGTGAATACTGTAGTTACCTATTAAAACAAGAGAGCCATTGTGTCTAATTGTATGGATAGTTACTTAGGGAATGGTTTTATGCACATTTTATTTTATTATATTATATTAAACAAGTGATTAGGTGGGTTGGGGAAATGCTTAAAGCCAGTTCTTTGAGAACTATAAGAAGGAAAGATGGGAAGTCCATTAAGTTGTGGGTACAGTGATTTTCCATTCACCAAACAAATGGTCTAAAGTTGAAGTTAAATTGCTACTTGGAAGTGTGAGATGATGTAGCACAAGAATCCTGGTGAGAGGACAGAAGCAAACAATGCACAGAAGACCAAAGAACATTCAGTGTCCTTTCTATAGAAAGACTGTATCTTTCTTTACAAAGTCCTTCATGTCATTATGTTATTGAAAACTCAGAAGACCCACTCAAGTGTTACATCTGGGTACAAATTTGAGGCAAATCAAAGCCTATCAACTTTTATACTTTGCAAAGTACTCATCACAATAATTTGAGTTCTGGATCCCAAGAACTGGGAACTATTGACAAAAGCATGAATAAGAAGGAAGAGAGTCTTTTTCTGTCTCTCCAAATGACCCTGGACACCATTTGAAATACAGGGCGCTGTTTGTTTTTTGACAGCTTTATTGAGATATACCTCACCTACCACACAATTCGCCCATTCGTGAATGGTTCAATGTCTTTTAGTATATCCACAAGGTTGGGCAGATATCACCACTATCAATTTTAGAACATGTTTGTCATCGCAAAAGGAACTGTGACCCTTAATCAATATCCCTAATCCTTACATGCCCCCCAATACTAGGCAACCACTAATCTAACTTCCTATAGAATTTCCTACTCAAAGCATTTTATATAAAGCATTTTATATATCATAGGATATAGTCTTTGTGACTGCTTTTTTTCAATTAGCCTATGATTATAGAGGTACATCTATGTTGTGGAATGTATTTATATTTCATTTATTTTTACATGTATTATCAATAAGATTCCATTGTTATGTACATAATATGTTTTATTTATACATTCATCATTGATATACATTTGGTTATTTTTACTTTTGACTGTCATGAATGAAGCTTCTATTCACAATTGTGTATAAGTTTTTATGTGGATATTACGTGTGTTTTTATTTTTATTGGGTACATGGCTTGGATCAGAATTGCTGGGTCATCTGGCAATTCTGTTTAACATTTTAAGCAATTGCTAGACTCTTTCAAAATGTTTGCATTTAGCAATGTGCATGCATGCCTGATCTCCAAGTGGTTTTTCTTCTTTAATTACTTGTTAAGAAAAATAAATATGGAAGGCAGAATAGTGTGTGTAGGTTAACTTTTGATTTCTATATTATGACACTATCTTTCAAGAAGAGTTACCTGATGCTGGGATTAAGAAGATATGCTTTCAATTCTCAGTTCTATTACCAACAGGCTGTATGATTTTAGCAGACATTTAACTTTTCCTTGACTCAATTTATTCATCTGTCAAATGGGAAGACTAATGTGCTCTACCTAGTTAACATGGTTATTTTAATGATAAAACACTTGATTTAAAAACAGAAATGTTCTATGCAATTAAAGAGTACTACAATTACTATTACTGTATCTACCACCTATTTAAAGAATCATGCAAACTATATTACTTATATTTAAATTTCCTTGCATTTATTCCTTATTTTTCTATATCTTATTTATTCTTTTAATTTTTTCTATGGGTTTTTCTTATCACCTCCCAAAGAGCCCAAAGTAAGATAGTCATAATTAACTAAGCACAATGGTTATTTAGGGATGAAAGGACCTTCAGTTAATTACCTGACCTTGATTTATAGACAAAATGTAATTGATTTTTAGGTAGAGGGTTGACTTAGCACTATGTTTGCCTTCAAATTTCATGTTTCCCAGTACATGTGCATTAATAATAATGAAATAATTAATAATAATTAATAATGTGAAAAGTGTCTATCACACCATCCTAGTTGAAAATATCCCCTCAGTTAATTCACTGTCAACACGTTAGTCACCTGAATACACCTTTTTACACTTAACATCTAGAACAGGTTTATTTTTGTATTTTCTCACAAGATTTTTTTTTCATTTCAAACTTTTAAGGGATTGAACAGCCCTCTCCTAACAATCACAGTCTTTTGGGGAAAGATTTCCAATTGCCCACTTTATAGCAATGCTACTGAGCCTTCTCTGTATTGTTTCCCTTGGAGACTATAGTCCAAGCTTGAAAGAACTGTCTATAGAGTCATCCAGCGACTGGTGTGGCTGAGACCTGAAGTCATTGTGCCAGTCCATGCTTTGGCTGGCCTTTTACGTTTTCTGGAAAAAACTAGGTTGGAAAGAAAAATATCAAGGCACAAAGCATGAATCATTTTTGTAGATTTGGTCTTTGGAAAATTAGCTTTGCATCTGTTGGAGATGACAGGAGAGGGCTGATCCAGGAAGAGCTGTGATTTCTGTAATTAAAAAGCAGCAGATGGTGGGAATGTAAACTAACACATCCATTTTGGAAAGACGTTTGGAGAATACTCAAAAATCTAAAAATAGACTTACCATTTGACCCTATAATTCCTTTACTGGGTATATACCCAGATGACCAAAAATTACAGAACAACAAAGATATCTGTACCAGATTGTT
>CAUYON010207027.1:0-28647 GCA_963573935.1 Arctocebus calabarensis | reverse complement strand
TTCTTGGGAGGCGCCTGTGGCTCAGTGAGTAGGGCGCCGGCCCCATATGCTGAAGGTGGTGGGTTCAAACCCAGCCTCGGCTGAACTGCAAAACAAAAAAATAGCCAGGCGTTGTGGCTGGGGCTTGTAGTCCCAGCTACTCGGGAGGCTGAGGCAAGAGAATCGCCTAAGCCCAGGAGTTGGAGGTTGCTGTGAGCTGTGTGAAGCCACGGCACTCTACCCAGGGCGATAAAGTGAGACTCTATCTCTACAAAAAAAAAAAAAGATTCATAGTTCTCTCTCTTTAACTGTGCTTCAAAAATATAATGAAACCATTGCAGTCTTGGTCCTGCTTTCCCTACACATCAACTTTTCCCATATCTTCTCATTCATTGAGGAATGAGCAATGTAATTAAAAAAGAGCCAACCAAGTCTTACAATGGACAAAGAGAAGGCCACCCAATGATGCAACACCCTCCTCAGACATATATCCAGGGGGATATGTAAAATATTCCTTTCTTTTCTTTTTACTCTATCTCAAAAATCTCACTTTCTTTATTAGTTTGTAAAATTAAGGAAAGGAAGATTCCTTTGCCATACAGAGACACCGCTAAAATAGTGGCACATATTTATCCTCCCTGGATCTTTACCTAAAGACGAAGCATTTCTCCAGGATGCTTTGGGTCTAGTCCTCTGTAGATCTGTGCCATAGGGCTGAGGGGTTTGGTGGCTCTCAAGCTATCTCCCTGTCTCAAATCTGAGCACTGTTTGATGATAAGCATGAGGATCATCTTTAAATTCTCATAAGACATTTTATGCAATCATCAGATTTGCATGGACTCATTAAGTAGTTCATTACTAATATAATTAGCCTTTTATCTCTTTGGGGATTCTCAAATATAAGCTAAAAATAGAGCACATGCTAATAGAGTATTTTAGAACCCATTCTTTGAGGTCTTATTGTTCCTTACACCACCTGTCATAAAAGGATATGCATTTGCAATTTTGTATTTGTACAAACCTCTCCCACACAGACACCCCCTCCATTGCTTGGAGGGAATCCTGGGACTCAAGGCACATGAGAAGTACACAAAAATTTTATAGTGGATATATGTTTGCAGCTCAACAAATTGAAAATTTTAAGTGGCCCTTTTTACACACTAAACTTCAAAAAATAATAGATTTTTATATATTTCTATAAAATCTCGGGTGGCATAGTTTTACCGGAAAACACTCTGGCATGTGGCGAGGTGGATTATTACCATGTGGTGGCAGTTTAGTTACATGTTCCAAACACCTCTTATATGAAGTCCCATTCATCACAGGCTGTGGCTTCTGGGTCAGCAGCCATTCCTTCCAAGTCAAAAGTTACCCATACAATGAACATGATTGATTAGCTACCACTCTGCTCGGAAAACCCAACCAACAGGATAATCAAGGACAGTATCCTAGAGGGGCTCATTATAACAGAAGAAACTGTTCTCCTTGCTCCTATTTATATGAGCTGTCTTCAGGTCAGCCTGTCACTCACTACTTAAAAGCCTGCTTTTATTTTCCCAAGGCAGAGTAAAGCAGACAATTCATAGGTAGAAGATTCACTGTCTATACTTAATGTTTGTGAGGTGGTGTTTCTTCCTCACTTAGTGAGGTCTTCACCTCCTGTGAATTTGTCTTGAACCAATGCCAGGGACACTAGAACAAAAAAGTTTCACCATTGTCCTTGACACTGCAGTAAGGCATGAAACATCTATTGTTACCAATGTTTTAACTGAAGTCCCTAATGTGAAGACACCATGAGCTCAGCAGTCCCAGATGGACATCAGCTCTGCTGTACACTTAACCACGTAAACTTTGCCTCTTTTAACTTAATTTCCCCAATCTCAAGTTCTACCTCTGTCAAAACAGGCTCAATCATACTGTGAGGTTTAATCAGTTCACATATTGAAAGCTCCTAGAATGGCACCTGGAACATAGGATTTATTCAATGCTCAGTTGTTAATCCATTTTAGCAAGATGTGTTTTACTCTCTATCACAGCAAGTAAAGAGTTATCCCAAACAATAGATTCATCTCGTAGACATGTTTCATTCAGTTGAACATAGTTTTTTAAATTGTAAAATGTCTGGTTTGCCATAGTCCCTGCCACTCCCAACTGTCTCATGCAGCCTACTTTACTCATTAACTTAACTGTCCTGGCTCTGTGTTTAAGAGTTGAGTTTAAAGTCTTGCCCTATATTATGGAAATAACAGAGATTTTAATCCAAGGGGACTGAAATTTTTGTCTCATTAATTCATTATGTCATTTGTGAGTATCATTTTCCACAAAGGAATCCCTTGAGTATATAAATAAAATAATCAAAACAAGTAGCTTGAAAGGTCAGGTAGGAATGGAAAGAGGGAGACAAAATTGCAATAATGCATTGCTGCACTTTCACTTTTACATGCACTACTAATCTGCTTCAAACCTTGGAAAGAAAATGATCTCTTTCTAATTTATTTTTAGTGCTATAATTAGCACACAGAAGATTAGACATTGATGCTGCAAACATCGTTTTAATTATAACATGGGTAGACTATGCTCTTAAGACTCCAATTGAAGATCTGAATCATTCTTGCATTGGAGTCTGATGAGTTTGCTTACCAAGCATTACCTCTGAGGCTTTGTCATCTTTTCTATTTGGGTAACAGTCTCACGTTACTTAGATTTTAAGACCTCATATATCACTAACAAAACAGGAAAATCTGACAATATATTTTGGAATTTGCAAACAAATCTCACATAGCCATACTGTCACTCCTGAATAGTAACAGATCTACACAGTAAATACCACATACAGAAAAATGGTTTTTCCAATTGGAAAAAGCAATTCACCCTACATGATAAACATGGTGTAATATTAAATTCCTATTAAGAAGAAAATAACAACTAGTTTTTCATTTCTGTCTCAGTTTTCACCTGGACCACAGACAAAATCCTAGTGAAATGGATGCCACCACCTGATGCCCTTTGAGTACACCTTCCTGGGAAGCCATGATTCCATAGGTTTGTTGACATTGCCACCAGAGGGCATTGGCATCCTCCATTAATGTTTGCTGAGTCTCCATAACATGAAAGACTAAGAATGTGCAACCTTTTAAAAGGAAAGGAAAATGCCCCTTTCTGTTGGGCAGACTCTGGGGATCCAAGGGAAGATAGTGGCAAGCCAATCCCTGACAGTTACACCCCTGAGGCCCAAGCTCTGAGGTATCCCTGGCGGCTCCAAGGTCATACTTGTTGTAGCTATTATCACACCAAAAGACTAAAGAAAAAGAAAGCCTTATTTCCAATCATTCCTAAAGACCTCTGGCTTGGGCCTAATGCCGACCCCTAAGCCCATTACAGGATACGCCCTCTAGTCAGGCCCAAATTAATCTAAACACATAGAATGGGTTCTATTTTATTTATTTATTTATTGGTTCAGGTTTTTTGAGGGTACACAGAATTAGGTTACAATGTTTGCATTTGTTAGGTAAAGTCCCTCTTATAATTATGTCCAGTCCTCAAGAAGTGTGCCATACACTGTAACTTCCTATCCACCTCACCCCTCCCTTCATTCCCCCACACCCACCTTGAATTGACTTGAGTTTTTCTTTTATGTAGATATATATATGATCATATACCGGCTTCATATTAGAATTGAGTACATTGGATTCTTGCTTTGTTCTTGTGATACTTTACTAAGAATGTATTCCGACTCTATCCAGGTTAATACAAAAGATGTAAAGTCTCCATCCTTTTTAATGGCTGAATAGTATTCCATTATACATATAACACAGATTATTAATCCATTCCTGTGTTAGTGGACATTTAGAGTGTTTCCACATTTTGGCAATTGTAAATTGAGCTGCAATAAATAGTCTAGTGCAAATGTCCTTATGATAAAAGGATTTTTTTCTTCTGGATAGATGCCTAGTAATGGGATTGTAGGATCAAATGGGTGGTTGATCTTGAAACTCAAATTTGAATTCTTTGAGGATTTTCCATACTTCCTTCCAAAAAGGTTGTGTTAATTTGCAGTCTCACCAACAATGTAAACATATTCCCCTTCTTCCCACATCCATGCCCGCATCTGCAGGTTTGAGACTTTGTGATGTGGGCTATTCTCGATGGGGTTAGGTAATATTTCAGGGTGGTTGGATTTTCATTTCTCTGATGATCAGGGATGATGAGCATTTTTTCAAATGTTTGTTAGCTATTTATCCATCTTCATCAGAAAAGCTTCTGTTCTGTCTTGGTGCCCGTAGTTCAGTGGTTAGGGCACCCGCTACCTGCACTGGGGCCAGCGGGTTTAAGCCCGGCCTGGGCCTGCTAAACAACAATGACAACTACAACAACAAAAAAAAATAGCTGGGCATTTGGCAGGCACCTATAGTCTCAGCTACTTGGGAGGCTGAGGCAAGAGAATCAATTAAGCCCAAGAGTTTGAGGTTGCTGTGAGCTGTGACACCATGGCACTCTAGCAAGGGTGACATAGTGAGAATCTCTCAAAAAAAAAAAGGAAAAGAAAAGGTTCTGTTCATATCTTTTGCCCAATGGTAGATGAGATTGTTTGATCATTTTTTGTTGATTAATGGAATGGGTTCTGTTACCAGAGGAAGGAGAATTGGAAAATGTATAGCTTCTGCTGTCTATTAGAGTTCACTTATAACCACTACAAACAACAACAACAACAAAACTCATAACACACACACACAATTCAGGGGATCAAAGGGGATCAGTTTGTTCCCCTCTACCTAAAACACTCTGCCACATCCACAGGTAGTCAGAAAATAGAGTCCACCAATAAGACATCAATTTTCTCAATTAGGAATTCAGTAAAAGATAAAAACAATCTAGAGAAGCCTATTTTGTGCTGCTCTGATGTGGCAGCTCCACAGCCATGAGAAACCCAGTCCTCCATTATCTTTCTTTATCACACGGCTGCCATAGTCAAGTTTTCCTCCTGGTCACAAGATAGCCATTGTGGCTCCAGCCTTTATATCCATATTTCAAAAGCAAGAAGGATATAGGGACAAGGGCAAAAGACTGCACCTCCCAGCAGAATAAGGCCCCTTTAAAGAATTTTCCTGGGGCTTCTATGAATTCTCTATCTATTTTCCTGGCCACTTCTAAACTCAAGAGAGGTTAAAATGCATATGGGACAGGCAACTAGAAAACTCTACTGGAGACACCATAGTCTGGGCAGAGTGAATGACTGTGTCACCAAGTAGGGCAGAAGTTACATATCTAGAGCCCTTTACACTCTTTGTGCTCTAGCCTGAGAATAAATTAAATATATTTCAGATCCTCAGCTGTTGTAGGCCCACTGCATCAGCCTTGCCTCTGCCTGGGCCACCTCTCGTGTTTTCACCTGTGATCTTGCTCCCAAACGTCAGCCTTGTACTTGGTCAATCTTGAACCTGGCTACTCTTTCCCAGGGTGACTCAGCCTCTTACTTACCCCCCTAATCAATTTTGATCTCCACAGGTCTAAGTCAGCAGCATTTGAGCCTATTAAGGAAAACATTTATTGGCTAATCAGATATTCTTTAGAATGGGTAAACAAATCTTATCTAGAAAGTCACTTTTCATTCATTATTATAACCAGCAATGTTACCCTATGCAAAATTGTATGTTAACATTACATACATGGTAATCAGTTACCCCTTGGGCTCTGGAGTGAGAAAGATGTGGATTCTATCCCTAGCTCTGAAGTCCCAGGCAAGTGATAGAGCCTTTCTAAGCCAGATTTTCTCATCTTTAATACAGGCTGATAATGGAGATACCTCCCTCATCTGATTGTTTTAAGGATCTAAATATAGCACAGTGCCTGGTATGGTTATATGTGTAACCTATGTAAATAATTACTATTAGTTTTTCAACTTAGCAAATAACACAGAAAAGATTTGTTGTAAGGCTAGTATCTTGAATGGGAATATTTAAAAACATTTATCCAAAAGAAATCTTGGCTTGTTTCTGTGTTCACCATTATTGTTTGATTATTTGTTCTTCGAAGCAAGTTTTAAAAACTGCTGGAAGCCTTCTATGGTAGTTAATACATTATCTTAAGCAATTTAATGCAAATTAATTTTTACACAATCTTGAGTTTCAAAAGCCATTGAACTGGGGAGAGAAGGAGCGAGGTTTAAGGAAGCTGTTTGCTGACTCCCATCTGGACCCTATAACCGGCTCCATCTGCTCTCATATATAGTAACTAACACTCCAGCTCTCCCCTGCCAAACACACCGGGTGTATTTTAGCTTTTTATTTTAACTCAAGAAAACGTTAAAATTCATAGAAAGGTGAATATCTAAGGTTTTCTAGAAAACTCGATGGTATCTATTATTTTAACATTCCAAAGTTCTGTTTTTGTACTGTACCCCAAGTTTTTTTTGTTTTTTGGGGGGGATTTGCAGTTTTTTGCCAGGGCTGGGTTTGAACCTGCCACCTCCAGCATATGGGCCCAGCACCCTACTCCTTGGAGCCACAGGCACCACCCTGTACCCCAAGTTTTTCATCAGATTTTGTGGGTTTGTTTCTACTTTGTTTTATTTCTGAATTTTATTCTTTCTCACTACTATGACTCTCTTTTTCTGATAAGTTCTTATATGCCATGTTGTGGGATTTGGACTTGATATGCTGAGCACATTCATAGTAAATGGGGGTCATAGAAAGGCTCAGAGAATCCTTTCTAGCAAGGGCAAGCTCAGGGTTGTGTTTTTGATCACTCTAAGGTGGTTTCAATGTGGAGAGGTGATTGGACAGGACCAAGAAGGCTGGTGACCAATGAGGAAGCTATACAGATTTGAAACAGCTGGTAGGACAATGGTAGTCTGAACAGGGTTGTAGAAGTAGGGATAGACTGATGTACAGAGGTGCTCGGTGAGTAGGATTAATGGCCTTGATGATAGGTTGGATAGAGTGGGAAGAGGGAGAAGTCATGGACAACCTACAGGTTCCTGGGTTGGGCAACTATGGCTGATGCTGCTCAGTTCCCTGGGAGAGTAAACCTGAAACAGAGGTTGGAGGAAGGTGAAGAGTTCAGTCCTGGACAATCAATCAACTGTGTCTCTGGCCTTCACAGCCCATGGAAGAGTAGAAGGTTGTAAGCAAATATGTATGATTCCCAGCCAACTGTGTCATGCAGCGTGGCATGTAAAATCCAGGAATATATCAGATTCAATCATTTTAGGACCTGCCACCACTGGTTTGTTCTCTTGACCCTTCAATGGGAGTCATCTGGCTTAGTGGGTGCTCATTAGTTGACCACAGTCACTCCTTGGAAGTCAAGCACTGGATAGATGGGGCAGATGATGGCAGGTATGGGTCATGATGGCAGAGGGGAAAGCAAGGTTCGAACTCAGCCCTGGCTGGCTAAAACAGCAATGAGAATTGCAACAAAAAATAGCTGGACTTTGTGGTGGACACCTGTAGTCCCAGCTACTCTGGACGCTGAAGCAAGAGGATCACTTAAGCCCAAGAGTTGGAGGTTGCTGTGAGCTGTGTGACTCCACGGCACTCTACCGAGGACCAAAAAGTGAGAGACTCTGTCTCAAAAAAAAAAAAAAAAAAGCGTTGTTTCCATTCTCTGTCTGAGCTCATGGGATAGTGGGCAAGACATAGTGGTTTAAAATCACTGGACCTCCACATCTGGCCATAATTGAATAACAAAGGCCAAAAATGAAAAAACTGAAAAATACACAAGGTAGTTTTCAGACAGTAGACAACAGGCAACACAGTATAGTGAGTGATTCCTTGAGTGAAGGGAACAAATGCTGTGATTCCTACAGTTGTCCCAGATTTCTGGCTGGAGAGAATTTCCAATGCCACAGGCAGGGGGAATCCAGGAGCAGCTCAGCGATCTCACTGAGTTAAGGAGCTAGAGACAGGAGTCTGGGAGGCCAAGGAGGTTAGAGTTTCCAGGGAAGAGTAGCGGAGAAGAGAGGGCTGTGTAGAAAGGAAGCCTCAGAGATCTGTAGGGGGCCATTTTGAGTCTTCTGGTTAGGGAGGAAAATATTGAGGTGGAAAAAGAAGCAGCAAAAAGGATGGAGTGAAATAATCCTTAGTGGTCACTGTGAGATACCCAAGCTGCTGCCAGTCAAGAGTTCCACAGAAAAAACTCTGAACTACAGGAGGCATTGTGTACAGTTTTTAGAAGGATATTGCTTCAGCAGTAGAGCCAAATTAGCCCTAGACAAAGGGCTGCTCAGGACCAACCTTGCAAAGCAGAAAAGCAAGCTTTGAAGAGATTGAATTATTTCCAAGTAACCTTCCAGAACAAAACTGAAAAGTAGTTAAAGAAATGAGGGGGTGGGGGATCCGGCATCTAACAATATAAATTTCACAATGTCTGATATCCAATCAAGAATGACCAGGCATGCAAAGAATCAAGAAAATTTGACTCATAATAATGAGAAAAATCAATCAATACAGATTCAGCGATGATACAGATCATAGACTTGGTAGAGAAGGATATTAAAATAGTTATTATATTTTATATGCTTAAGAGGGTGGAGAAAGATTAATCATGATAAACAGAGTCATGGAAGATATTAAAAAGACTCAAACTTCTGGAAATGAAAACTATAACTTCTAAGATAAAAAAAAATAGTACATGGAACTCAGCAGATTAAGCACTAGAGAAGAAAAATTCAGTGGCATAGCCACAAAAATCATCTGAAATGAAACTCAGGTACAGAAAAGATGGAGAAGAAATGAGCATAGCATTTCTTGAGACAGCACAAAATGGCCAAATATGGATAATGAGAGTCCCAGAGGGAAAGGACAGACATGAGAAATAGTTGAAGCAAGCGTACTAGAAATAAGCTCAGAGAACCAAGATTCTCCATGAACCCGAGCAGAAGGTACATGAAGGAAACTACATCGACACACGTCAAAATCAAATTGCTTAAAACCATTGATCCAGAGAAAATCTCAAAAGAAGCCAGAGGTAGAAAAAGACATAAAAGAAACAAAAATACAACTCCAAAATACAATATGTTTAAAGTTCTGAAAAAAACCACGAAGACATTTTCAGTATGATAAATGTGATTGGAGAGATGGAGAACATACTATTTGCACACCTAAGTAAGGAGGAGACCTGATTTCATGCCAGACGACCAGAGAAGCTTCACAGGGCAGAGTACGGTGGAGGATGTTCTCTAGGGGAGGAACTTTGTACACAATGCTGTAAAATCAGAAAGACTTAGGTAAACATCCTGGCTCCATTCTCTTACTAAATGACCATAGACAAGGCACTTAACCTAACTAAACCTCCTTATCTACAAAGCAAAGAAAAAGTACCTATTTCAATGGGGCTGCCATGAAGATTTTATGAGATAATGACTTTAAGCCCGTAGACCAAGTCCAGCACAGCAAATGCTTAATATATAAAAGCCTCTTATTTCTCCTTTCTAAATGTCCTCAGAAGGGAGGTAAGGAGGAGATACGTAAATTGACCCAAGAAGGAAATCTTTCTTTGCCTGCTAGCAGTTATGCTATTTGTGTTCAGACTATATCTAGGTTATCTTTATTCCCCCTTCTGTTTGAGGGTAAGCTGAGCTCACTGAAGACCTGATAGAGGCAGATACTTTTAGAGGCAGTAGAGCAGTGGTTCTCAGCTGGGATAAGTCTGCTCCCCAGGCAACATTTGGTGATATCTGGAGACATTTGTGGCTGGCACAACTTGGGCTACACAATGCACAAGACAACCCTCACAGCAAAGAATTACCCAAACACCAATCATACTGAGGCTGAGAACTCTTCAGTAGAGTTTCAGTTATTTCACTTACCAGTTGAATGACCATAAGTGAGCTTAGTTTCCTCAATTATAAAAGATGAGGATGGTAATATTATCTACTCTCTAAGGTTCTTGAGAAAATTAAATGGCAACGTATGTAAGACACTGATTACAGTCTGACCCAAAGAAAGCATCCAATAAAAGCTTGATAATGACAGTAATAGCCAATGAAACACCCTGAAAACACCTGTACGTGGTCAAAGATGATTAATTAGCAGTAAGAGATTTACGTAGATTCAAGTACCATTTGGGGAGTTTCTTTCAGAGAGGGAGTAAAAGCAAAACCTTCTGGAACAACAGGATTTGACGCTTGAGTGAGAACAATATATTGTGTGGAAATTAGCATCTGGAAAGGAAGGGACAAAATTCTAGATTTGTGTATCTTTCTTAGCTTTATCCACTTCACACTATCTTTCCAAGGCCTTCCTCAACCTACGCAGTAGCTATGGTTCCTATGTTTTCTCACTTTTGTTAGTATGGTTAATGGAAAGATCCTGCTATAGATCTTAAGCAAAATTGTATGTGTTGATTTGATAATATTCACCAAAATGCAAGTGAGCATGCTCTTTGGCCCAGCAATACCCATTCTAGAATTTGACCCTCTGGTAAACTCCAGAGCTATACAGTGGCTCTTTGCAAGTACATCCATTTCAGCATCATTTGTAATGGCCAAATACAAACTAACCTTCAGGTTTCATTAAAAAGGGAACTGTTTTGGTCAGGCATAGTGACTAATGCCTGTAATACAAACACTTTGGGAGCTGAGGTAGGAGGATCACTTGAGCTCAGGACTTAGAGACCAACCTGAGCAAGAGTGAGACTCCCATCTCTATAACACTCAGAAAAATTAACCAAGCATGATGGTGCACATCTGTCATCTCAGGCACTTGGGAAGCAGGAAGATCACCTGAGCCCAGAAGTTGAGTTTACTGTGAGTTATGATGACACCACTGCACTCCAGCCTAGGCAACAAAAGGAGGCCCTGTCAGAAGGAAAGAAGAAAGAGAGAAAGAGAGAGAGAGAGAACTGGTTAAACAAATTTAGTTTTGACAACAATGGAATACTAGGTTTCCATGAAAATGAGGAAACCTCATTCTTGCCATAATATGAGATTTTATCCAAGATGTATTAAGAATAAAAGGCAAAGCACAGATCAATCTGTATAATATATTGCAATTTGTAAAAAGGGGCAAATATATTTATATGCTTACATATGCTGGAAATAGTTCCTAAAGAATACTCTAGAAACTGATAACCTCTGCGCTCTGTAGGGGAGGAGACTGAGTGGCTGGGCAGGGGAGGAAGGAGGTTTTATACTGCCCCTTTCATACTCTTTTGTTATCATGGACAACTGAATGTGTTATTTATTCAAAACATAAAATGTGGACTAACCCTAAACAAATATGTACTAATCTGTGTGAGCCAGTCACGGGAGAACTCAACAATGGCGTGTGAATGGAGTTAGGGAAAAAGGGGGTCCCTCAGCCACCTCTATGCCTAGACGCCCAGGTTGTGTCCCCTGGTGAAGCAAGTATCCCTTACGGGCAGAAGGGAGGGGGAGGAGAGCGTGGGTGCACCATGGGATGGCTAAGAAGCCCCAAGGCAGAAGCGGTGCTTCCCAAGTTGGGCTTTTAGGTCAGCACCAACTCTAACCTCCCCTTGGAGCAGTACAGTCCTACACTGCCAAAGAAAGACCTAGTTTAAAGAGAGAGGCCCCAAGGACTAGAACCATGAGGTAGAAATTACAGGGATAGAAATATCACTTCAACATAAAGAACAACATTCTAATATCAGTGCTTTGTGTAAAACGGACACCCACGCCTACCCCAGTGCAGTTGGTCCCCTGCCTCTGACTGCTTTTCAACAGTGGTTGAATGAATGTCCAAGCAGCAGGGACACCCCAGAGTACAGCTAGGCATCCTGTGGCTGCTGCAGTGCCAAGAACATGACCTTGACAGTCCCTCTGTGTGCCTCTGGAGAGTGACCTGCCCCCTCTGCCTTTTGCTAAATAAGGAGCAAGTCAAACTAGACAGCATCCTCTCAGAGCCCGCCTGGTGTCACTTGCTGATGAGACGCTTTTAGGAATGCCCATGTCTTTCTAAATACGAGAAGCAATTCTCTTGCTGAAGGCACATGGCGTGTAATCACCTCAAGCTTTGGAATTTAGGTTTGGGATAATCTCTTGATTTACTAATATCTTCACAGTTCCGTATTCTCTCAGTTAACTGCTCTTCTATAACAAGTATTAGAGTGTAAGAATTAATTCCTTAAGATAGTTTTGCTGCCTTTGCCTACAACCAGCACCTGGTCAGAGGAAAACAATTTTCTATTGTGGCAATTCTGGTTTCAGGAGAATATAAAACAAAGAT
Source organism: Arctocebus calabarensis (assembly GCA_963573935.1). NCBI lineage: Eukaryota > Metazoa > Chordata > Mammalia > Primates > Lorisidae > Arctocebus > Arctocebus calabarensis. The sequence goes on along the minus strand of CAUYON010207027.1, from coordinate 16,483 downwards.
AAAGAGGAATTCCGAGAAACACGTACTCACCCAGCACACCCCATTTCTCTATTCAATACAAAGGAAGCAAGAAGGAGAACAAGGAGCAAGAATAAAGGACAGAGGGCTGTTTGGGGCTATGCCAGATGAATGTAAACAGTTTAAGGGATAAATTGGTGGATTGATTCGAATCATGGGCAGGTGCTACAAATGTAATTTAGTAAGTGCTCAGGAACCTGCCAAGGAAGAGAAAAAATGTGTTGCTTTTGAGATCATTTCCCAGCAGCTTCATAAAGGAAAACTGATGACAGGAATTTAATAAGTAAAACAGAGCCAGAAATATTGTAATCAAATGAGTTTTTAATTACATTTCAAGCAGAAAAAAAATTCCAATTTGTGCTCCTGGGATTAAAAAAAAAGGTAAGTTCTAGAGAAATGCTTTTGTAGCAGGCAAATAACATAAACACGAATTTCCATAGGAATTATAGTAGTCAGTTTAATTAAAAGGCTTGATCAAAGAAAGAGGAGCTGGTGCCAAACTATACTAAATAAAATCATGGCAGTCATTGTTCCCTCACTCTATTGTCCAAATAAAAACACTGCATTGCACAGAAAGCAAATAATCACTGCCTGAATTATTATGTTGCTTTGGATTTATTATCATATGAAATAACTAGTATATCTGATTTAAAGCTAGATGTTTTTGCTTATTGTGATAAACATCGCTGTGGAGAGAGAATATACCATTGTAATAGCCACATACTAATGGCATCAGGGACTGACTCCACTGATGTTATCTTTTTGTATGTTCTGCTGTCCTGCGTAAACAAATATGCCAAAAAAAAAAAAAAAACTATTGGGGTCATTCACTAACTTCCCTCCCCCTTGGGTTGTAAGGACATTGACTTGAAGAGAGGTACTATCTCAGCCAAGGTGGAGCGCTCACTATTCGTTAGGGTGCTTGATTCTGGGCTTGCGTCTCCCACCCCAACTCCTTTAATTTACAGCTAGTTAAATTTTACTCACGTTCCTGTAACTCCCTGGAGTGGAGAGTTATTAGAGTGGGTTAATCAGGCTTATCAACAGGTGGTTTGTGTTGTGCTTGAGCAAGGTTCTTCCACCACCCTCAACAGGAAGAGCTATTGGAGGGCTTGTTGGAGGGCCTCACTATTGACCACTCCCTAACCACAGGTCATGCTTGGAGAAGACTTTCAGGAATTGTGCTGAAGTTGCAATAGTGGAATCATGTGTTCACCTTTTGTCCACCTTGTGATGAATGAGATGCAACTGCAATGTGACTTCTGCATGGTTGGACCAGAAGTATAATCTATGACCACAAAAAAAAAAAAAAAGCAGCAACTAACTGACCCAAGGAATAAAGTAGGAACATCACCTTTCTATACACTAACAACCTCACAGCTCCATGCTCCTTCTTTTATTCATGTCTTTATAGGGAAAAATAAAAACCACCCTGTAAAACTTAATATACCAAGAGAAGAGAAAGCAGACTGGCTGGCAGAACAGGTCTGTATAGAAATAGCCAGATAAGACTGGGGAGAAAACCGAATTATTCTTCCCATGAGGCAACAGACTGCAGCCGTTGAGGTGGGGAAGAGCATGTAGGACTGAGGCAGTGGGTAAGTCACTTGTCCTGTGACAGCCTTTGACGTTCAGTAGTTAGTAGGCATCCAAAATGTTGAGGGTGATTGGATTTCCTATGAAAAAGGGAGATGAAGTGAAATTTGAGAAGGAAATCAAAGAACAGAAGAAAGGAGAGGAATCTGAAATATGCCCAAAACATGGAAATAAATTTGAGGTCAAGTTACAACTAAATCTCAAGGGACAGGGAAGCCTTGAGGGATATAAACATTCAATTTGAAGGCTGGAAATTCTTGACAATTCATGTCAGAATTCACAAGTGTTCTATACATAGCCAAGATGATAGGTGACAGAATTGATGGACAAGAAGAATGAAGAAAGGAAATATGGATATGAATAAGTAGAAAGAAAAGAAGGTCCTGGTGTCAGACCTTATCCCAATTTGATGACAATAGCAATCACACTCAATGCATCCTCAGAGTTCCTGTGTCAATTTCTAAATCCTTATGAATAACAAAATTACTAGCTGGTCTGAATACATTATTGATAAAGGCTGAAGCCACACAATTTCAAGATGTAGACCTTATTACTCTTTGTTTTTCTTCTTCACGTTGTCAGAGCTACCCTTCTATGCTACATCCTCAACAGCTTCCTCTATATACTCATTCTATGTGGCAGGCGAGTGTCCTCTCCTTGATTTTTACTTGAAAAAAGCAATGGTTTTTCCCTTAGTTTCCAAAACAAATGGTAAGATTACAAAAAGAAACTTTAACTTCCTATCTGGACTCTTATCTTCCTCCTACAGTAGAAGGACTAACAGTTATCCATGATCCTAACATGTGGGAGGCGTGCTTTATCATCTATAGGACGCAGAGTCATTGTAGGAGTGACTGAGATGATGTAGAGCAGCTGGTGATGTAACACACAGTAGGTGTTCAGTGTGGAAACTCCTCCTCATCCAAGTGGAGGAGCCAGGTCTTCACACTTCTTTGAGACCTTGGAGATGCAAAGTTCAGAAAGTATGAATGCTGAAAAATCCATCCCTTCTCATTGATTCTGCCCTTTTGTAAACAGCTGTTATAAAAATACTACCATGTGAATATATTTTATTGATAGATATTTAGATAATTTAACCAGTTAGAAAACATAATAGAAGGATCTTACTCAAGGCAAAAGCCAAGAGTTAGTAATTATTATCTCTTGAGGTTTAAGGTTATAAATTATCTCTTCTTCCTGCTTTTTAAAAAATCTTCTGTTTCTATATTTTCTAAAATCTCTTTTAGTATAAAATGAAATAGGAAATAACTACAAAGGGAAGGAAAAGCATTATGTTTAAAACAACCCCCCAAATCCCTCTTTTAAAGGATAAAAATAAAGGCCGTGTTTCTAAAAAATTAAATGTCATCAGAATCTAATTTCCTTTTTTAATGAGCTGTCCAGAAAATAAAAAGGCTCCCAGATGCTTTCTTGTATATGTTTTATTTACATGGGTAGCCTACATTTATTATTCATACTTATTGGCATATAGATTCTTAATAGATATTTTCACAGATCTTATTTTACTGGTTGAATATCTTTGAAGTCATAATGCAAAGGTTTTAAAAATTAACATGAAAATAAAGATATTCATGCATAAACTTTTAAATTCACCATTTACTTGTAAAACTCAGTGAAGCAGAGAATAATGGAATTTCCCTGTTGGGCAGAGTAAACTCTGGGCCACTCTGGACTGTGAGATATTTCCCTATTATTGTTCAACCTGAGCTTCTTGAATTTGTTCTAGCTGCAGTTCAGAGGCAAGATCCTCCGCCCCGCCCCTCCCCACAATAACCCCTATCCCTGAGTAGCCCTCTGATGTAAAAGCAGAATTATTGATTTGCATTCAATTCGAAGGAGGTGAGCCATTTTACTTTTAGGGCTCTCATTCCACCACTACCTGGGCAATCCAGGTTTTGTCAGAGGAGAGGCTCATACTGTAAGAATAAGAAGACTGTTCCCTATATAAACACACACACACAAAAAAAAAATCAGAAAAAGATACTTAGAAGGGTCTGGTGCAAGTGGGGACACTGAAGTCTGATCTTCCTTAGCCTGATGGGCAACATGCCTCTGGCCACACCCTACTTTCCCTCCTCCCTGTGGCTGTGAAACAGAATCAGAGATGTGTTCTTGGCGCCCCCTGGAGTTTACACAACACCCTGTTTTATTTTTTCCCTCCCTGCACAGCCCTCTGTTAACACAATAGAATGGTGGTTAAATGCACATTTAAAAGCAGAATTATTTACTTCGGGTAAATAGCTCTCATTTGCCAAAATAATCATCACTCGCATTTCTTACAGCCAATTTCCACTGTATTTCCAAGGTCGTCAACCCACAATCTCCATGGCTCTGCTGAGTCCTGTGAAATATCTTAGTGTTGAAATTCAAGGTGGAAAATCATGTCAGGGACTCTGATTCCTCTCTCCCCCACCTGTTTTCTGTTTTGTTTTAGGCGTTGGTGAAAGTCAATGTGAAGCTGAAGCCAATGCTAGATTCGGTGGCTGCAAACAGAAGTAAGTGGGAAGAACTGCACCAAAAAAGGCTGCTGGTCTCAGCTGCCTCTCCCTCCATTGCCAGCCTCCTGGTAGCCGAGGAGGACAGAAACCAAACCTCCAAGTCAGCTGCTGCTGCAAAATGACTGCGTCCTGAAGGACCCGCTGCAGTCCAGCCACATCATACTTTTGTTCTTTTAGCTGAGACCTAAAGTTTCGAGGATGCACCGGGAAGCATGTATTGGCTTTCACCTTGAAGTATGGTCCGCACCGGAGAGAGTAACAGGAAGGACAAAGGAGGTGGGGCAGGGAGCACGCCCAGGACCCTCCCCTCCCTCTGATGAACACACATGGGCTGAGACGAAAGCTCTGGGGAGAGGACTATTTGGGATCCAAGGACCTGAGGACAGTGGGCCCTGCTCTCTCTCTGAGCTGGGAGAACATAGAACTGTGAAAGCATTGTTAGAGCAGCTTCATTTGGTTATGGCTATTCTGTTTGTTACAAGCCAAACACTGCCTGCCTTTGCTTCCTCTCCCTGAATGCCCTTTTGTGCCTGACCGTCCCAAGAATGCTGACTCGTAATCTCTAGAAGTATTTTATTTTTAATCCTAAAGCCTCTTAATGATGGATCAGAGCCTTAGAATTGCCTCCCTGAAAGATAAGCTATACTGTCCTTACAAATACCAACTAATCCCAGTTCTCCCCCCAAAAGGTTCATAGTAGAGTTACAGCAAATGTGTCTGTCTGATTGTGATTCTACATTGGGACCATAATCCCCTTAGACAGAGTTGTTTAATTCAACCTTCATTAGAGACCAAGTCTTCTCCCAGAAGGAATGGATTAATAGACTTTAATTAAAGTAAGGACGAAAGAAAATCCATAGCTGGATTTACCACAAGTGACATCTAGGAACTGTAGTTGCTAGGAACATTTTAGGAACTAGTTTCAACACTAAGAGATATTTCACAGGACTCAGCAGAGCCATGGAGATTGTGGGTTGACGACCTTGAGTTATCCTAGTGATGAGTTTCAGTATAAAATTTATGGTTCCTATTATACCAGAAATCAACCTAAAGCCAAATACAGGAGTCCTCAATTTTGAATTTTTCCTTTAAAAATATATTTCAAAGATTAAGAAATAACAGTCTGAACAGAGAACACATATTCTATGGGAAGCCAGGTTTATCATAGGGAAGAATATACTGTATTAAATAGATACAATTACTAGAGCCCTGCCTTGCTTACCATTTTCTCTGAAAGATTGAGGATATGGCCTGCCTAATCCAAAGGCCACTGGGCTAGAAGACAGACTTTTATCCTTAGCTTTGGCACTATTGACTGGATCAATTTGGACAAGTTACTTAACTTTTCTAAGCTTACTTCCTTATTTGTATTATACTAAGAAATTATTTTCAAGCAGTTTTCACCTTAGAGCTCTGTGTTCAAGTAAATCTTTCAATGAATCTCCAAGAAATAAAGTATCAAAAAATTGAATTCCACCTAAGAGTCTGAGGTTTCTGTGAGCTAAGATGATGCCATGGCCCTTGACAAAGGGCAACAGAGTGAGACTGTCTCCAAAAAAACCCAAAACAAACAAACAAAAAACCTGAATTCCTCTGTCTGAAGTAGAGTTTGGGGATCCAGAGCCCCTATAAATCTTGGTCTTTGTGAGTACACACATGGTGGTCCACAAAGTGACTTTGAGGACTTTGCAAGTCCCTGGACAAGATGAAACCTGAAGTCCATTCTAGCTCCCAAAATTCTAAAATTTACAAATAATTTTGTTCTTATGATTACTAATCAATATTGGTTATTAACCTTATAATGCAAATATTAAAGAATTAGGGGCCAAATTCTTTAAGGGACATTGATTCCCAACCCATGGTAGACATCAGGGAAATGTTTGCAGAAGGAATAGGTGAAAATTAAGGAAGTGAGGGGAGAGCTGGTAGTTGTACAGAAGAAGTAAGTCTTGGTTTTTTTGCAAGATTCTTTATAGCAAGAAATGAAGTTAAAAATATTATAAACCAAGTAAAGAGAAAAAAAAGGAAGAAGAAAATAAAAATAAGAAGACCAATGAAGAAAAGATAGGGAGTGAGGCAGGTGGTTAAAGAACTGCCAAAGGAAAGGTGAAAGTCAATCCAAATAAATAAAAATGGCACTTCCAACGCTACTGGATAGGGTTGGAATATATTGTACATATATTGTATATATTGTCGATAATATATATACAACCCTAGAAATGAAGGTGTAGAATCCTGTCATCAATTGCTCAGGAAAGAGAGACACTCAAGCAGGGAGAGTCTGACAAAGGAGAGAAGGAAGGAGAGGGAGCCCTAAAAAATAATGTTCCTAGGTCCCCTTTACAGCTGTCTGCGAGGGAAGATGGGAGAAACTAGAGGAGAAAATGAGTATAGGGAAAACTGCCTCTGCAGAGCAGGTAAGAGGAGCTTGTTCAGATTTATGGATTTTATTAAGCCAGTTTTCTGAATCACTCTACTATAAAGGAAAATAGCTTCTGCAAGGATGTCTTCCCTCCTTCAGGTAAGGAACAAAGAAAGCACGGGTGGAGTTAGGGACTGAGCCTGGTCTGCGAAATCATTGCTTGTCTGCAGCTCGGAAGCACTGCAGGTGCTCCTCTGTACCATGCCACATCTTGTTTATAGCCCGAATGGGAATTGAAAATCACGCCATGTGAGGCAGAGATGGGCCCACATCTGTTATCCTCCCCAACAATAAATAAATAAATAGCCCAGACAAATGGATTCCAGTCCACCTAGAGCAGCATTTTAAAGCATGTGCTTTATGATAAAACTGGACCCAGGATCTGACAGAGACCACAGGCAGCTGCAAGCACTGTAGCCACCCTGAACATTGATGCTACATATTGCTAACGGGAACATAATTTATAGCACAAACCCTACAGCTTCCACTAAGGTTGAGTTTTCCTCTCATCTTCTTCCCTTTTTATTGGCTTCACTGCACGGTTGCCAATAGCAACATCCACTGGTAGCAAGGGGAGTTCAACACCATTGCAATCTGCCATCCAGTGGAGCCCTGACAATGTCAACCATCAATCAAGCAGCTGTTTGTAATTGCCTCCATCTATTTCTCCTGTCTCAAGGTATCTTTCCTATTGTGGGTCAAGATGCAGAAAACTGCTGACTAATGCCATGGATCTGATCCTCCATGACCATGAAGCCCTAGAAAGGAGGGGAGCAGCCTTCCTTGTGCCAAAACCCCCAATGCTTAGAGGTTGAACTCATGCAGGTTTAAGTATTCTTAATCCCCTTTCTAAATAATGTGTAATTTCCAAAGAATGTGAGGTATACGTACCATACACTCTGCTTTTCCAAAATAGAGAAAGACAAATTATCCCAGTCGTTATTAATGTTTATCTCTGACTGGAGGAAGGCATTTAAAATGTGAATTTTCTTGGAAAAACCTGAAACTGATCAGATTGTATTTGCTTCCTCAGGTCTCTTGGTATTAATGGTTGAAATGACAGCATCCTCTTCTTTTTATGAGATGTATTTTTTCAGATATAGCATTTATTCTTATTAGCTGGTATGTAGATAATATATACACAACCTACAGTGTAGCTGGCATTCCTGGCGGGTAGGGAAACTTCCCCATACTGCAAAGGGCACCGTCCAGTGCACAGTAGACTGGGACTCCGCCCTAGCTTGACCATTGGCTAGACCTGGAATCTTGGAACTCTCCTGGTCTAGGTCTTCCACCTATTAAATGAAGGCACTGACTATTCATTCAATTCCCACAGCAAAGGACCAAGATGTGTTTTGCTTTTAAAAATTTTCCAGGCTCAGCTCCTGTGACTCAACAGGCTAAGGCGCCAGCTACGTAAACCTGAGCTGGCGGGTTCGAATCCAGCCCAGGTCCTCCAAACAACAATGACGGCTGCAACCCAAAAATGGCCCGTGTTGTGGCGGGCGCCTGTAGTCCCAGCTACTTGGGAGGTGGAGGTAGGAGACTCACTTGAGCCCAGGAATTGGAGGTTGCTGTGAGCTGTGATGCTACTGCACTCTATCCAGGGTGACAGCTTGAGACTCTGTCTCAAAAAAAATAATAAAATAAAATAAAAAATTTCCAGATAATTTTATTTATTCTTCTCAAATAAAATAGGAACAAACCTAAAGAGGTCATCTTCTTACTAAAGACACAATAAATAGTTACATATATAAAATATATATAAAAACAATCATCCTGTAGATATTTCTGAGCTGCCTTTAATGATGGTGAAAGAGAGGGTCATTGATACATTTTTTTAAAAAAAAACACATACATTTATTTCATAAAGAACAATTTTAGCTTATCTCATACCACAGATGTCCCATAAATAGTAGTCATTAATTTAAAAATAAATTTATAAATTGGGTCAAGAGAAGTTAAAACTGTACGCACATTTTATGTTTCTAAAATCTGAGATATCTACACATTTCCAGGTACTTCATATTTGCAAACACAGTGGGTTGCAAATGATCTTTAAAACTTTGCCTTGGTGCAATAATGGTATCATCTAACATTAATGCTACCAAAATTCACTTGCATTTTCTATGTATCAAAATTTATCATACTTTACCCACTTACTTTAGGACTCATTAAGCAGTCTGTTCTATTTACTTTGCAGTACAATTCTTTTGAAATCCATTTTTTCCTGCCGACTATTATGAATTACAGAAAGATAAAAAATTTCATCTCCAGTAATAGTATGAAAAAAATTCCTTCAAGTGAGACAGACATCTAAACATATTAGGGAAAGATTTAAATATATTTTTAAAAGTTCTTTAGCTTGGGGGAAAAAATCAAAATGCAAAAAGGATTCGTTAAAGCAACAAGAAAAAAACTTAATTTGTGACCCTAAAAACTCTGGCAATGCTTCTGTGGTGAAACTTCACTACCTGCTTCAGAATAACAGTAGTTGCATGCTATAAAGAACGCCCCAAATGCAAATGCACCAGGAAATGTAAAGGTTAAGCATGGTTACAAGGAGGCCAGAATTTCATAAGCTTCCTAAGTGAACAGTACTAGAACAGAACACACGGAGGGCAGAAATCCAATGAGGTATATCTGGTGAATTTCATGATGGACTTAGATTTAGCAAGGCCCCACGCTGTGCTTTCAATGCTGTGTCACACCCTTTTTTCAGCTAGTAATTTTGGGTTGTACATTTTTTAAAAGTTAATTTAGAATGTTTTTGCATGTTTGGTACGTCTCTCAGCAGTGCTAAAGATACGTTGTTTATTTCTGCATCATACCTATACCAGTATTGTTGGATGTGGACACTGGTCCAGAAGTATGTTTGTTTTAATAAGTAAATGAAGTATTTACTGGAGAAAATGTTACTGGTGGCCATCGTTTCTCTCCATGTTCATTTTCTGCATATATGTGTGTGTTAGAATTTCAATTTTCCTTTTGCTTCAGTTTACATTTTAATTAAATCATATTTAGACAAATTTTATAAAAACAGCATAGTGTGGAAATGGAAGGTTTTGTTGAGTCTCAGTCCCTTGAGGGGAAATTGCATTTGCCATTTTATTCTGATGTACAATAATCTAAAAAGGATCTGCTACTGACTTGTTTCCTGTTTATTATTGTCTTACACGAAAGAAGGGAAATATGTTTTCAATTGAATTGTTAGACGTCATTCCCTTTGTGTAGATTTCCCAAACTGATGATTCACGGTAAGAATACTACATCATAGACTGCTTGGCCATTTCATGAGCAACTCATTCATGATTTTGAAACAGTTTGCTTAAGAAACTTAAGTATCTTTGTTTTTAATAAAATGCTTGATGTTTAACTAAAGCTATGGAATAATCTTTATTTCTTTTGAGAAGAGTGATTCAAGGAAAGGAAGCACACATACAAATATCTACAATTCATGTTTTGACTGTTAATGTAGCCCATTAACCTTGCCTTGATCTGTGATGTTTGCCTGTGTGAGCGGGAGACTGGGATAATCCTGTTCATATAGAATTTTAAAGTTAACAAAAGCTGCTTCAGATTATTGAAGTTCTTTTGGAGGTAGGAAAGTCTGCAGACAACTGCAGAGTTCCTGTGTCCGTTACAGATTCCTCAAATTTGCATGGGCAATTACCCAAGGGGATGGCATCAACTGCAGGGCCCCAGCCACACTGACGCTGCACAATTACACAACGGCTTCGGTGCTTAAACTTTAAAATTCTTACACCATTGTGCCTGTTCTATTAGAACAAACTGCAGCAAATGATCCAAAGCCAATTCAAATGACTGGAGAGGAGGTGCCCAGGGAGAGAGAGGGGAGAGGTGCAGGGTGGCCCACTACTGGCCAGCGTAAGCAATCACCGGTGCTGGCCGCAGAATCGCACCTGCTGTGTGATTTTTCAGTCTGCAGTTTTAAAGTGGGGCCAACAATAAGGCTCACCTAATTCACAGAAGGGTTGTGAGGATTAATGAGGAAAGTTAGGCAAAGCAGGCCTGGTACTGAAAGTACTGCATAAACACAGGGCCTTAGAGTAACTCTTTGTCTGAATGGTTGATATCTTTTAAATGCCAGTATCCACAGTTTTCCCTTTTCTATTAATCCCTTTTATAAACCATAATGCTAGTATGCTCTCCCTGGTAAGTTAATTTAGGCAATAACTGTAAACCTCAAAATACAGGCTACTTGATCAAAAAAAGCAAGGTATAGTCAAGAAGGAAATCTAATTAAAATATTAATAAAGCTGGAACTACAAGGAAAAGGAGAGTTCATAATGAGGTTCAATGTCTCGCCATCTGAGCACAAATATTCTCAAGTGTTGATTTTAGCATACAGTCTTTCCAAAATCTTAAAAGACTGAACAGATGCTCCTAAAAGGCACTCAACTACATTACTAATTTGGCATTGTTTTTTTCTTTCCTATTCATAATGGGAGATGGGGGTAGCATATGGGAATGCAAAGTAACTAAGCCCCCCAAACTGGCCATCCTGAAAAAAATGATCTGGAATCAAAGGGCATAAAAAAATAAATGGAAAATAGTTTTGCAGAAGGTCTTCCTTTATCAAGGAAGATGTTTGACCATAGCTGTGGTTGAAATACTCATAAATTAACAATGTTCACCAAGAGAAAATGGTAACATTTACAAGATAAATAAGATTTACCTTCCCACTAGTTTCAAAAGAGAATGCCAAATAGATTCTACATAGAAAGTGAATTTAGGATCTAATCATATTATATTTTTGCAGGCAGAACATAAGCTTGCTAAGAACCAAACACCATGCTTTCAGCTCCTATACACTTTACCTAAATGGGACTCTTCTTCATGGTAAATAGTATCCCTTTATGCAGTAACCATGAGTCCAACACCATTTTCTCAAACTCCAATTCCTTTCTACAAGTCACTAAATCACCTTATAACAACCATCCAAAGCCCTACTTGAAATGGTATGATACACGTACTTTTTGATATATGCTTTAGCTTTTCAAGATTCTACTGCAAACAAAATGATCCTTTATGACATTTTATAATATTCCACCCTGTTTATTGCTTTCTAGAATTTCTCTTTTAAAGGGCCTTCTCTCACCCCCCAAAAAACTAATCTATTCCTCAACTGCCTATCAGAGACTAAATAGATGTCGGTCTATCACAGCAGCAGTGATGGTCATGCCAGTTTCACGGAATGATTTGTGCATTCATTTCATTTTGAAAATGACCCTGCCCTCCATCTGTCTAAGCTGAATGTCCTGCTTTTTTCAAGCCAGGCCTCTGGACCAACATCACTGGAAATAGGGAGGAAGACACAGAACAGTCTCCCTCCACTTCAGCTGCCATGCTCACGGGTAACCACACAGAGAGGAGAACCCCAGCTGATGCGTGGAGATCAGAGAAATTTGGAGGAGAGCAGATGATCCTTTTATCTCTTTTATACATTTTCAAGAAGCCATTTGAAGGTGAATGCTTTCATGATGTAAATACAACTCTGCAAACCAGAGAGTCACACTAAAGACATAAAAGGCAATTTTCCATTTCCGTGTTCTTGATTTAATAGCAACTTACCCAAGGTTATAGTCCATAAGGATTTTAAAATACAGACAGTCCCCAATTTACACAGAACTCTCACTTACAAACAGGGGCTATTGCAGGTCATGGTAACTGTACTTGCTCCAACTTACTTCAAATTTAACTTAAGAACAAACCTACAGAACCTATCTCATTCATAACGCAGGGACTGTCTGTACTGAGACTGTTATGCCCAGGAGTTCCACAAAGACCACACTGCCAAACATGTTAAATTTAAAGAGGAGTCCTTTTATTAAAGAGCCGGCTAGCGACTGCCTCAGTGTCCCAACATGGGGTTTGTGAAAGCAGTCCTGAGGGCTTAAGGAGTCGAGTTTTTAAGGCTTAGTCTGCATACTGGTTGGCACACAGGCTGTCCAGGTACATCTGGGTAGGGTAGCAAGCAAGCATTATACAGAAGCAGAATTTTGCGGTTATTAGCCGTATGTCATAAATCCTTGTTTTTTGTTGTTGTTGTTGTTGTTGTTGTTTTTGAGACAGAGCCTCAAGCTGTCACCCTGGATAGAGTGCTGTGGCATCACAGCTCACAGCAACCTCCAATTCCTGGGCTTAAGCAAGTCTCCTGCCTCTGCCTCCCAAGTAGCTGGGACCACAGGCATCCGCCACAACGCCCGGCCATTTTTTGGTTGCAGCCACCATTGTTGTTTGGCGGATTGGGGCTGGATTTGAACCCGTGAGCTCAGGTGTACGTGGTTTGGCACCCTAGCCCGTTGAGCCATAGACTCCGAGCCATAAATCCTCGTTTTAATGTTTTCCCCCTACACATCTTAGTTTCAGTACTTTCCTCCCTTTTATCTTAGTTTCAGTATTTTCCCCACCTGGTATTGTTTAGAAGTCAGTCTGGGAACAGTTGGTACCTCCCTGTCTGTTTCCCAGGGAGTTAGCCAAGCAAGAAACTGGGAGAGAACTAGAAGCAAGAAATTAATTAGTACTTTCCCATCTATCTTGGGAGTGAACTAGACTTACTTCATTGTTTTTGAAAGCTTGCAGTCCAGAAAATTTGACAGGAGCTAACTAGTATTTTTCCATTATAACCTAGGCCTGACACTTTTCAGTCTTAGCCTAGGCCCACTAGGCTTAACAACACATTTCCAAGGAAGAAGTATCAGACCACGAGCCTACAACCAAGATGCACCCTCTCCCCCACCTTATTAAGGAGCAATTGTCAGCATCCCTCCGACCACATACTTACCTATGTTTAAGACTTTAAAAAGGGCTCGGCGCCTGTCGCTCAACGGGCTAAGGCGCCAGCCACGTACGCCTGAGCTGGCGGGTTCAAATCCAGCCTGGGCCCGCCAAACAACAATGAGGGCTGCAACCAAAAAATGGCCGGGCGTTGTGGCAGGCGCCTGTAGTCCCAGCTACTTGGGAGGCAGAGGCAAGAGACTCGCTTGAGCCCAGGAATTGGAGGTTGCTGAGGGCTGTGATGCCACAGCACTCTATCCAGGGTGACAGCTTGAGGCTCTGTCTCAAAAAAAAAAAAAAGACTTTAAAAAGTGTGCACCAGGAGATCAGGTTGAAAGAGGCCTTAGAAATGGTTATAGTGGTATTCCTCATTTGCTTCATGTGGGGAACTAGAGTGAATCAAAGCCTCATTGAATCCTTCTGCAACTGAAAGGTACAGTTTATACCTTTCTTAGTTTTGATACATTGTGAGACTCCTGCTACCAAGAAAGACACAACTCTGCCAATTCTTGGCAGAAGAAAAGACTTAATAAGCACATTAACTCAGGCATTTTATGAAATGAAAAAAAGTTCAGCATGGCTACTGAAGTTTCCTTTTAGTGATACTAGGTGACTAAAAGCTATACAACTCCCACTAGTCACTTCCTGACAACAGTGATTGAACCTAGCGGGTCAAAGTCTGCTGTCTATTCCCAATTAGTTGGTGTAATGGAGGAAAAAAGACACTAATCTTCCTCCATACATACTTGGCACCAAACATTGTTCTTATAAACTCATCTATAGAAGATACATAAATTGGGTTATTCATCAACATTTTAAATTGAAATTAGCTTCGTTGTTACCTTGGTAGAGGTGGTCTAGAGCAAACTACTTAAACCTTTCTAGCCCACAGTGTTCTTCATCCAAATGTGCATATTACAGAATGATTCTGAAACTTAGAAATAACATATATAGGCTCAGTGCCAGTAGCTTTGCAGCTAGGGTGCTGGCCACATACCAAGGCCAGTGGGTTCAAACCTGGGCTGGGCCTGCCAAACAACAATGACTACTACAACAAAAAAATAGCCAGGTGTTGTGGTGGGCGCCTGTAGTCCCAGCTACTTGGGAAGCTGAGGCAAGAGAATTGCTTAAGCCCAAGAGTTTGAGGTTGCTGTGAGCTGAGATGCTGCAGCACTCTACCAAGGGTGACATAGTGAGATGCTGTCTCAAAAAAAAAGAAAGAAAGAACATATATAAGTGATCTATAAGAAAATTCCATACAATATAGTTGATGGATCTGAAATTTAAATATAGAAAAGATTTAAGGGCAGAAATACCACTGAGAAGGCACATAAAGGACTTGTATTGAAGTTTCTAATGGCATAATACAGTCATACTTTTATTTGTTCTATGTTTATGTTAGGTGCTAGACAGACCAGTGGAGATCATGAAAGATCAATGAATGTCATGAGAGAGCAAGGAAAACATTGGCTTCTTCATGGCAATAAAAGCTGGAGGGGCAGAATAGTGGATAGAGCCAAGTTTAAATGTCAACATATACTGAGTCATATTGGTTGTTACAGAAAAGAAAGGAGGCAATATGTGAATGCAAAATTAATCCTTCCCAATACCAATCAAGATTCACTTTTTCTTCTCATTAACCACTGAAAGTGACCAAAATAAGAACTCCTGGTGGCTGCGTTCTTCTATTCTTATAAAGTGTGTCCTCAGACCAGCATGAGAACCTGCTCTTATTCTAGGAGAATGTCAAGAAATGACCTCCTCTTCCCATGGAGTTCTGAAACAGGGAACTGGCAGGCCCTGCTATAGGCATTGCTTTGAGCATGCCCTAATTGTGCAAACACTGTTTAACTAAGTCAGGAAGTCCAAAGCAAAGTTTGGAACTTCTCTGATCAAAAGAAGATTGAGACAGGACAAATTTCAAATGCTTAAACCCAAGATGGTGGAGAAATCGACCAACTTTCCACCTTACAGCTTGGTCACACAATTCATTGCCAGAAGGAATTCCCACCCCCATCAAGGACCTGATGCTGACACTGTTTGACCATATTTAGTGAAAAGTAGGTCAACACAGAATTCCAGAAAAAATACTGCCCCTTTCCAAGAAATAACGTGAATACTGCATCCCTTGTTTAGCCTACACTTAAGCCCTTACTTAAATATAGGGGCTAAAGGAACCACAAAGGCTACTCTGCTCCACAGGGAGAAGTAGTTTGCCTGTGGCGCAGAGCTTCTATACTTTCTATTCTTTTATTTTTTTTTATTTTTTTGCAGTTTTTGGCCAGGGCTGGGTTTGAACCCACCACCTCCAGTATATGGGGCCGTGTTCTACTCCTTTGAGCCACACGTGCCACCCCTTCTATACTTTCTAAATAAAACTTGCTTTCACTTCATAGTGAATGCTCGCTCCTGAATTATTACTTGGGCAATTCTGAGGACCTACTTAGACGTCAAGTAATTCCCAGAATTCGGGGTCACTTTCCAGCGTCCGTCCAACCCCAACAACAATGCAAAATGCCATTACTACGGACTATGTTGTTTACTGGCTCAAAAATACAAGGGACAACAGTCAGAAAACCTTTCTCGCCTAGGCAGAGACCAACCCAAGTGGAATAACAGAAACAGCGACCAACCCTCACGGTCTAACAAGCAGGGAGGGTGAGGACCCTACATCCCCCCACAAAGGGCAGGGCGATGGACCTGAGACTACGCTTCCCAGCATGCGCCGCGGCACGTCCCGGCCAACGTCGCAGCCAGAACGGAGCGTGCCGGGACGGAGATGCCGGCGCTGTGAAGAGCCGCGGGTGGTTCCTGTCCCTACACTGGCGGCTGCCACTGCACACTCCTGGGTCTTCGAAGACCAAACCAGAAATTGAGAGGCTCCAGACACTGACATATTTTTTAACAGGCTGCATCCCGGACAAAGTAACTACCGACGGGCTTCCGTTTCCGGTTGCTTGGTTGCCGTGGTAACGAGCACGCTCAGCCTTGCTGGCGGTTATGGCGGGGCTGAACGGCGCGCAGATCCCCGATGGGGAGTTCACCGCCGTCGTGTACCGGCTCATCCGGGACGCCCGCTACACCGAGGCGGTGCAGCTGCTGGGCGGGGAGCTGCAGCGGAGCCCGA
>CAUYON010207023.1:0-28153 GCA_963573935.1 Arctocebus calabarensis | reverse complement strand
AGTGATCAAGGAAATGCCATGAAGGATATCTGTAACAGTATGATCAAAATATTTCTGAATGTATATGAATCGTGCCCTGTGATTGCACCAATGTACATAATTATGATTCAATAAAATTATTAAAAAAAAAAAAAAAGAAGAAGAACGGGGACCATGCTAGCCTGCAGGGGTGAAAGAACTGGCGAAAATATCTCGGGGCAACTTTACATGAGGAAGAAAAGAAATCAACGGAAAAAAGAGATTGACAATGAACAGACATGGGAATAATTGTTGCAGAACTAGATAGGAATATTATCAAAGCAAGCTGGAAGTATAAGCCTAAGTGAGGGAGGAATACTTATTTTCATGCTCAGATATTGTTTGCTTAATCTCCTTTAATGTTTTAACAAGGTTATTGGACTCATAGATAAAGTTATATAAATTGTGTACAGAGAGTTGACAGTTGGCGTCTCAGTTACAAGCTGCCTGTGACCCACAGTTTGAACTCCACTCAATCCAGTTTTGTTTTTTCTGGCTTGACCTCATGGCCGCAGACTTGGCTCTTATCCCTCAAATCCTAGTCAACTGGACAGTCTGTTGGACTATATCCTTGGCTTTTGAGCTAATTTTAATACCTGGAACCACCTCTGAGATCCCCTTGAAATCTGTAGTCAGCAAATTGCAAGATCATTGCCCTCTTCCCCCTTGCCCAGAAGAGATCTCCAGGACGCATTCTGAGTCTGCTTGCCCTGGAGGGGGCTGCGGAGCCTGTGTCAACACTGAAATGTGTCACTTTAGAATTGGGGAGATGAGGCACAGCTGCGTGACTCTTGGACGTAAATCCTCCCAATTCTGCAATATGGAAGTTCTTGTGGGAAAGAGATGTGATTAAGAGGAAAAGTTTGTTTTCAGTTCCAAGATTGATGTGACCATAGAACATCCAGGTACAGATGCTCTTCAGAGAGTTAGAAATATGGCCTTTCTTCCAGATAAGAAGCTTCTAGTTTCATCTCTGTTATAAAAATTGGCCTTATTATGCATCCCTAAAATGAATTCACACACACACACGCACAAAAATATTCATGTGTACATATATGAATTTAGGGATGGTCTATCTCTCTCTCTAGGTAAATAGATGTATATTATTTTTTTTTCATCTACACCTTTTTAAATATATTATTTTTAATCTATTTTTTCATACATAATAACCAAATGATTTTTAGCCAAAGAATATTTAACAAAGAGTATTAGATGCTCAGTCAACATTTTTCTGGCAATGAAAATGCGTTGCTTGCCAAACCACTTCGCATAGGCTCAGTCTTCCTCTATTATTTGATTTAAATAAACAAGTTCTAAAGAGTCCTCCTCTTCCCACTGAGAGCTGTGATCTACATATACAACCTGCATCCTGGCTCTAGCATGGAGGTTGAGGGAAACCAGAGCCCCTCCTAAAAGATGGTGGGAGGCTCATAGGTTACCTTGTAAGACCCAACTTTTCATCTCTGGGGAATGCAATTTGTAATAGCCAAAGCCATAAAACATCCTTGGGATTTCTTATTGACTTCCTTTTCACTTACTGCCATGAATGTAAGTCATTAGGAAGATTCACTCCAGCAAAGAACCATGGAGAATTAACTAAAATGGAGCAAGGTGTGGGGGTAAACTGAAGGTTTTCTATTTGTACAAGTGTTGAATTAGTGCATCTAAGAGGTCTGTGGAAATGACCAGATTCAATACACTCCTTTAAGGGGGTGTCCAGAAAATCCTCCTGCCTTGGGAACTGCAGTTTGGCCTAGATTTTCCTGATAAGGAGTTAGCTTCATGTCAGTTGAATGTGATGTCATAAGAACAAAATATGATCTTTGGTTATGCTAGAATGATTTACCAATACCACCAAAGTTTTTCTGGTAAGACTGATTGGTATGAGCCACTGAGTCCCCAAAGAAAACTTTTTCTCCCTTCCAAGAAAATGTTCTGTACAGGCCAAGTGTCTCCAGTAAAAAGTGGTTGAGAGCTTAGTTCGTGCAATTAAACTGCTTTCTTTCTTTTCTTTTTTTTTCCTGTTAAACCACCTATTATTAAACTGCTTTTATAGTATCTGGACCCGAAGCCACTCTGCCCCTCACTCACTGTTTGACCTTGGGCAGGTTGTTTGACTTCTAAGTCTTGAATTTTCTGTAGTAAATTGTATGTGGTATTTCCTCTATTTTGCTCTCCAAATCCATTAACCTTTTTCTATTCTCTTATCAACCCCAGGACGCAATCCATTACAGAAGGAATAGCAGAATGACTATTTAATTTACAGGGCATCCCTAAAGTTGTCATGCATAGGGAATATAAAAAATCATAGCTAAACATACCTTTATTTACAAAATATTCACACAAAATACTTAACAAAATATTCTCCATGTGTTGGCCACCTCTTTGTCAAATTTTGTAATGAATATTTTGTAAATACAGGTACGTTTGGTTCCAGTTTCCCATTTTCCTAAAGTATGGTGACTTTAGCGGCAACTTTTGGGACATTATGTATAGTCCAAAAGTGAGATGCTAGGGTGTTAAGAAAGGGATGCTATTAATATTTATGCCAGACAAAGTGTACTATATTGTTTCAGATAAACTCAAAATACGGCCATATATTAAAAGGTCTACATCAGTGGGTTTGTTTTACCCCTGGGTTCTGAATAGCTAGCAAGAGATTGAAAGAGAGAAGAGAATGATGCCAAACTACTGACTTCCTCTTGGTGGTAGTGCTGGCAAAGTCCATTGTCCCAGGGGTTAAGGAACTCCCAGGTGAGTTTCATCATGCAGCTCTTTCCAAGTTCCCATAATGCTTCCTTCCCTCCCCTCTTCAGGTCCAGAGGTGGTAACTACACCCTCTGTTAGCAGCCCAAGGTTACTGCACTGTCACATGTAGTCTTCCTGTACCATACCTACAACTTTATAAATAGCTACTTTATTAATCCCTCTGCAGATGATTTCTTTTTTTTTTATAATTTTATTGAATCATAATTGTGTACATTGGTGCAATCATAGGGCACAATGTGCTTCATATACTATCAGAAATATTTTGATCGTACTGTTACAGATAGCCTTCATGGCATTTTCTTGATCACTATATAAAGACATTGATACTCTACCTTTAATAATTTTCACCAATACCCTGCTAAGATGCACTGTAGGTGTGTTCCCACTAATTGCTCTCCCTCCACCCATCCTCCCCCTTCCCTTCCCTCCCTTTCCCTTTTCCCTGTATTCTTGTGCTATAATTGGGTTTTAGCCTTCATATGAAAGCTATAAATTAGATTCATATTAGGGCTGAGTACATTGTCTGCAAATGATTTCTGTTTGAGAAACTTTCTGTTTTGCCAGTATCCTAATGCACAAAAATCTATACAGTAATTGTACTCACTTCCTGGAGTTCTTGATTGAGGTAATTCATGGACCATGCATAGTAACAGCAATCATTAAAAAGTAGTAATTATAAATAACTAATTATACTTCACAAAGGAGTTGTGGATACTACATCTAATTTTACCTTCAAAATATGTACAACAGGAGGCTAACATTATGTTCCCAACTTAATAGTTAAGGAAATTGAAGCTAATTGAGTTAAATGGCTTGTCCAAGTTGATAACACCAGATAATGGGTTTGAGATTTGAACCTAGGCCTCTTGAGCCCAAAGTCATGTTCTCAATTTACCATACCATTGTGATACTGTTTCTAACCAAGAAAGTCTCATTGGTTTTTCATCAACCTTCTCCGATATAATTGTGAGATATTACCTTCAATCATCAGTGATACAGAGTTACTATTTATTTTTAAAATTGAAAAATATCATGATGAACTCGATGAGATAGAAAGAAAGCAATATGTGGGCAAAGGAGAGAAAAGACTATTGTCTAGTAAAATCCAAATAGTTCCTGCTCTCACTAACCTTTTTCTCATAAATTTCAGGTCATTGTTACATTTGTGCTGTGACTTTGAACAATCAACTTGCACATCCCCCAAACACCCACCATGTACTCATAGAAACCCTCAGGGGGTGCCTCTCTAGCCAGCCCATCATCCAGAGTCACTGAAGACCTTGCCTCGTATTTTCTCTCCTGCTCTTGCTCTCTCATTTTGACATGCTGTTCTTTAAGGCAGCTTAGAGGAGCCTTACCTCTGTCTCTGCTGACAGTGCCATGATAAACAGGTCAAAGTCCATTCTAAGGTCACTGTATCCAACTGTTCATAATGCTTTCAGTCTCTCCAGGACAGAGAGAAGGGCCTCCTTCTTTTTTTTGTTCTGGTGAACCTTGTGGCAATAACGTTTGTACCAGCATTTCACAATCTCTCAAGAATTCTTCCTTCAGTTTCTGGTGCCCATCCCTCAAGCCATAAGGGCACAGACTCCATCCAAGGGGCTGGTGAGAAGTGCATTCCATTCTTTGCCCTTTTCTCTTCTCTATTCAGCCTCGTCCCCAGTATGTAAGTTACTACACCCATCCATTGTTATGCCCCTTCCATAGCAACTGATGGCTGCAGACCCTTGCAGGTGGAGCCCACTAGCAGCTCCTGTACCCCAGCTCAGTAAACCCTGAGCACCCTATGACAGTGACTGTTATTTCAGATTTATGATTTCAGAAGGAACAATAAATGTCAACTCCTGAAACACAAAATCTGACCAGGCAGATCTTGTTAGCAGAAAATATCCTCGTTACTGTAACAAGAGTCTCTTCTCTCTGAGGGTCAACTTGACCATCTTTCCCCAAAGACCAAGTGGAGTTTATGAACTAAGCAAAATAGGAATTTAGAAATACTGCATTCTTACCACACTTTTGGCTATTTATTTGGCTTTGAGCAAGTCACTTAACCTCACTATGCCTTTGGTTCCTCCTCTGGAAATAGAAAGGAACTAAAAATACTACCCTTATGGAGGAGTTATATGAATTAGCTAATTAAGGATTAAGAAGGTCCATATAAATGCTAACTACCTCATTATTCTCATAGCAGGTGACTACTGATGTGTGCTCAGGGGTGCTGCACACTTCCCTTTGTTGCTCAGTCCTCTCTGGGTGCTTGCTTCTACCTGTTGCCAGGCTCACCTGGACGACCACAACCTGGCTCTCAGACTACCAGGACAGTGCTCAGCCCCTTAAAGCCTCAGAAGGGACTCGTGTCCACTTACCCATTGTCAGAAAGCAAAGATCCAGCTACTTATCTGGCAAGGACTGCCCCTAGAGAGCAGTCATTAGAACACAGTTAGTGTTAGTTCCATTGCTAGCCCCTCTTAGTCCTCTGGGATAATGTCAAGGAAAGAGGCTGGTTTGATATCTGTTCCTGAATATGTGCTTTACATATATACAGTGTGCACACACACATGTTCCCACATCTGGCAATACCTATGTGCACAAAGTTATAGAAATGGTTATATGCACGAATGAAGAAAACCATAGTGTACTTAATCCAAAAGACTAAAACTCCTAACACCATTACTATTTAGATTTGTGATCAGCACACAATTCTTTTAGTAGACATACCTTCTATTTGAACTATTGTTACTTACCTTCTCTGAGCACATACAATTTGTCACACAATTTGTCAGGTGGCCAGCCTTCCCATTTTCATGTCTGTGGTCAGTCTATTCCCTTTGCTTCACATAGTTTACTTACCTCCTCCGTGCACCACCACCATCTTAACATTTCTTAAAGATCAAGCTCAAGCCCCATCTCTTGTAGAAGACCACCCCTGATTCTCAGGGGCTCCAGTATTTCCTCCCTTAACATTGCTTTAACACTTAGCACCACTCATTTTCACCTTATGCTACTATATGCCTTTTGCAAATGTATCCCAGATGTTAACAAGGGTCTCTTAGAAGTTTTTGATCTAAATAGCATCAACTTAAAACTCAACTTAATACCTGGTGAAAATTCAAAGGCCTCTCCAAGACTTCCTCAAAGTACTTCAGGGGCTTACATTTCATACTGTCAGCTCTGACTTTAGGCTTATACCTCTTGTAAAATATTTCCGATTATAGATCATCTCATTGCTCCAGAGTACTGTCCTTTCTCTGTTTTGGATATACCTCAAGATAAAATTCAGCCCCTTTTCAGTTTCCAGAGCCTCTCCCCTTCTGTCCTTATTGGAAGTATTCACAGTGCAGTGGCCATTACTGCAGGACTGAGGATGATGGGGCAAGGTCCCACCTCACAGCCACACAAACCACTTCAGATTGAGTGTGGGAGATGCCTGTCTGTTCACACCTGTCACCTCCTGCTTCCTGCTGGTTAGACGAGGCCCCAGCCTCACACTATACATCTGGTACCTTTGTATCCCTCTTTCTCTTTTTCTTTTCACAAACAAAAACAATCTCTTATTTTCTCATGTAAGCATCTTAGTCATTGCTTTTGTTGTTCGGCTCCTGAATATCTATGCAACCGAGGCATCACTTTGTGTCCCAAAATATCAAGCTGTTTCCCCACCAAATCCTCTTTACTCCCGCAGAGAATTTCAAGTCAGTGTTGAGATGGCATTATTCCATACCACTCCGTGTATGCCCCCTCTTCCACAATTCTATTAGTTCTCATTCTTATTTTGTGTTCCTTGTGCTCAGTATAATCTAGGGGTCTATGAAGGCTGATTGGTGATGGTGATGACTTCTGTTCACAAAGCCCTGTGCTTGTCATCGTGGGGAGCACAGACGGGAGCATGATGTGGATTTTGACCTCAGGAAGCCCATGGTCTAACGTAAGAATTAAGAGTCAAGATGATGATGATGATGATGAAGATGATGGCGATACTGATGGAAACTAAAAGTATAATGGAGGAAATAGGAAAGACATTATGTGCTGTCAAGTTGAGAAGAATCAAAGGTTTCCTCAGACAGATAACCTACTACATGAATGTTTGTACATTGATAACTAGGAATAAATTATAATTGAGGAGGATTTCACATAATCATCTAATGTTAAGCAATTGATTACATCTATTCTAATATTTTCATATTGATTTAATATTTTTAATTACTTAAAATTCAGATATACATTTAAATAATAATATTTCCAATTCTTACTATCACTCCCCTTTAGAACTGAAGCATTAATGATACATTTGAAGCCTTATAGATATCTGGTCCTCCTCTTAGTCTCCTTTCTCTCTGTCAGCAATAACTAATCTTAATACTTGAATTTTTTTATTTTCACTTTTCCAGATAATGCTATACTAAAAATCTGTACCACAGGCTTGGCACCTGTGGTTCAACTGGCTAAGGCGCCAGCCACATACACCTGAGCTGGCGGATTCGAATCCAGCCTGGGCATGCCAAACAACAATGACGGCTGCAACCAAAAAATGGCCAGGCGTTGTGGTGGGTGCCTGTAGTCCCAGCTACTTGGGAGGCGGAGGCAAGAGACTCGCTTGAGCCCAGGAATTGGATGTTGCTGTGAGCTGTGATGCCACAGCACTCTATCCAGGGTGACAGCTTGAGGCTCTGTCACAAAATAAATAAATAAACAAATAAATAAATAAATATCTGTACCACAAGTCTCTTTGGAGACAGATTTGTGATTAAAAATTCTCAATGCCTTTACTTAACCTTCATTTCCCAAGACAAGATGGATTCCTAGTTGTCTTCCTTCCCCAGGATGTTTTACTAATTCATCCTTTAATTGAGCGTGTAGCCCTTCCTGAGTTCTGGATTCATAATGAGCTGTCAATTCCAATTTCCCACCACTTGTGGCCTGAAAGCCAGCCTTGTCTCCTGTGATTGGATGGAGCCATCAAAACACAAGCCCCATAGTTACTGACCCTCCCTATCCTCGTCTCCTTTTCTTTCCCCATAGAAAAGCAGAGGCTTCATTTTTAGTTTGCATTTCTAATTTCCTATTCCCTGTTAATTTCTGGCTTTTGGAAATTTTCTTTCTTTTTTTTTGTTTCTTTTTTAGAGACAGAGTCTCACTTTGTCGCCCTTGGTAGAGTGTCATGGCTTCATGGCTCACAGCAACCTCCAGCTCCTGGGCTTAGGCAATTCTCTTGTATCAGCCTCCCGAGTAACTGGAACTATAGGCACCTGCCACAACGCCCGGCTATTTTTTTTGTTGTTGCAGTTCGGCCAGAGTCAGGTTTGAACCTGCCACCCTTGGTATATGGGGCTGGCGCCCTACTCACTAAGCCACTTTTCTTGGGATCTTTAGTTACAAATTTGAAAGTATGTTTCCATTTTTATTCAAAGTTTTTGGTCCTCCATATTAACGTTAAATGTCCCTGTAAATTTTTTTCATTTAAATAGTCCACTTTATGGCTCCGAAAAGGTACACTTTTGCTTGGCACTATACCGCTATTACTCACCAGTCTGTAATCAATAATTTAGTATACATCAACCATGTCCCCATTGTACTGTTTTCTCTACTTGGAACACTATTTTCCAAATACTTTCTTGGCAAGTAGTATTTTCCAAGTACTTTCTTCCTATTTAGATCTCAGTTCAAATGTTTTCATGACAGAGGGTCCTTTACAGATCACTGTATCCAAAGTGATCCATCAATGAGATAGCCCCAATTACTTCCTATTCTATCATCTTATTTGGTTGTCTTTACAATGCACTTCTTTATTTGAAATTATCTTCTCAGTTTTTCTGTTTACTAGTGAAATGTCATTTCCACATTTCATGCTGTGAAATCTTTGAAAGCAGGGAACCTGATGATCTGATTTACTATGGTATCATGTAAGCCTAGAATAATAACAAGTACAGAAGAGTCTTTCAACAAATAGCTACTATAATAACTGAATTAATTACTTCAATGTATGTAAGGCACAAAAGATTTAGCCATGGAAGATTTAATACTTAATTTTGTATTCTTTAACATCTTTCTGGAAGATGAAACTTTGGAACAATTCTAAATTACCAAGTCACCAGCAACAAGGGGAACAAATAGAATCACGTTGAATAAATGAATGGATGGATAAATAAGGGAATGCAATCAATATAAGCAAGTTAAAAAGAATTCTGCCGTGTACAATTTCATAGTGGTTAATCTGCCTAATTCAACATTTTTCTCATGAAATCAATTCAGAGCTATTCTAGATGGTCAAGCACTGGTAGCCAGAAAGCAGAAAAGTTTGGAATCTTACCAGAAAGTGAAGCTGTGAAGGGCAATGAAGTAAAAAATTGATGAACGAAGGAGAAAACATTTCAGATATGTTAGTTCTTGTCTAGAAGTCAAACATGAAAGAG
Organism: Arctocebus calabarensis; assembly: GCA_963573935.1. NCBI lineage: Eukaryota > Metazoa > Chordata > Mammalia > Primates > Lorisidae > Arctocebus > Arctocebus calabarensis. Next base: position 18,956 of record CAUYON010207023.1, on the reverse strand, counting down.
AATAATAAGGACTTTAAGGGCACAAGAAAGAGTTGAGAATCATTGACTTGCATTCAACAAGCATTTTTGAGTACCTGTAATAGGTGTCAGCACTGGGAATATAAACGTGATCAAAACATGCAGAGGCATCTATTTCATCCATGAACCGCAGTGGTTCTCGAACTTGCCTGCACATTAGAATTATCTAGGGACTTTTTGAGAATCCACATGCTCAGCCTGAACACGAGACCAATTAAACTGAAATAAGAATTGGGTGGAGCCTGGGCATTAATTTCTTTTTTTAATAGTTCCCTGGGTGATTTCAAAGTGTAGCTGATGTGAAGTGAAGAGTCCCTGGTCTACTATATTTCACCAACTTATTCTCTACCCAGAGCTATAATATTTTCCCACTTTAAGTTCCATGAGAAGAAGGATTGTGCCTATTTTTTCTGCACTATTGTGTCCCCAGCCTCTAGCATGGAGCCTTATAACTGGCATCCACTGAACAATTATTGACTGAATGAATGGAAATCTTCAGTGCACTAGAAAAGCTGTGCACGGAGCCTTGAGGAGTACTGATCAGTACAAAGAATTCCCTTATCATTAGAGGGGATGTTTTATTCACTGCTGATTTTGGTATAAAGGTAGTTTCCTTAAATATGTGCCTGTACTATCTCTATTCCATATCATTACTCACGTCTGAGGAAGTAGATGGCTTCTCTGATAGAAACGTTTGTAGGGGATGCATAAAGGAACCTGATGGACTCAGGCCCAACTTTTCTCCTCTTAGGAGTGAGAGCTGGAAATGCATGAGAATTTACTTCCCTCCTTCTTCTGGGAATATTGCCCCTGTGGGGAAGTGGCCTGGAACAAGACATTTGCCAAATTCTGAGACTGGCTTTCACAATATAACGGACTTCCAGTGGAACTCCATTATTAGGAAGGAAAATGATGCTGTGATCTTTATCTGCCACTTCTTTGTTTTCTTCCCCCAAACATCAGAACTTGAGTAGGAAAAGAGGATGCTATTTGTTAGAGCCTTATCAGAATCCTGAATATTTATAAGGGAACTGAATATTATCTAAGATATTATATTCTGTTGTGTTCATGCTACATTTGGGGCATAAAAAACACTCACTTCCTCGTGGGAACCTTTAAAATATTTAATGATGGGTGCTATGACTCACACTTTGCACTTTGAGAACTTTTTTCTATAGAGGTATATTATTGAGTCTTTTTTTTTTTTTTGAGACAAATTTTTACTTTGTTGTCCTTGGTAGAGTGCCATAGCATCATAGCTCACAGCAAGCCAAAATCAAATTCTTGGGCTCAAGCAATCCTCCTGTCTCAACCTCCTGAGTAGCTGGGCACACACCACAATGCCAGACTGGGCCTCACTCTTGCTCAGGCTGGTCTGGAACTTCTGAGCTCAGGCAAGCCACCCACCTCAGCCTCCCAGAGTGCTAGAATTACAGGTGTGAGCCACATGCCGGGCCAATTCCGTGTCTTTTAATAACATGTTTTGGATTGCCTCTTAATATTTAGTCTCCTCATAAGGTATTTCACTGGGTCTACTTTTCTTAAACTGTGCTCCCCAGCAATGAGCTCTTTGGGCTTCTTAAATATCCGAATGAGAAAGAGATATGCATTCTTGAATAAACTTATATTTTAACCAAATAGGAAATTTAAGTGTGCACATTTCCATGTTTCAGTGTTTATATGCATGTTTATTTTCCTAAATAAAATAGATGAAATCAAGCTCTATGGCTCATAGATAGGACATTAGCCCATCTATAGCTAATGTCCCAACCACTTTTGAATGTTCCAGCTATGACTGATAGATGGGACATTCAAAAGTGGTTTCTCCTTTATAAATTGGGGACATTTATGAATCATTCAATGGACCTTCAAAAAAAAATGTAAAAAAATGTATCAAAGCAAAATTCACTGGAAACAGATTGAAACCAAAAATATGAAATATGTTTGTAGGTTCCCGAACCTTTTTTTTTTTTTTTGAGACAGAGTCTCACTATGTCATGTTCAATAGAATCTGTAATGTCACAGCTCACAGCAACTTCAAACTCTTGGGCTTAAGCAATTCTCCTGCCTCAGCCTCCCATGTAGCTGGGACTATAGGCGCCAACCATAAAGCCTGGCTATATTTTGGTTGTAGTCAGCCTGGGCTGGCTTTGAACTTGCCAGCTCTGGTGTATGTGGCTGGTACCTTAGCCGCTGAGCTGCAGGCACCAAACCAGCTCTCAATACTTTTAAAAATGTTAGGTAAATGATAGAAAATAGATAAGATAAATAGAGATAGCTATTTCGCTATATTATCCCCAGTGCCATAAATCCACATCCTTCTATAAAACTTAAACGTACCTTATTAGAAATATAAACAGGTCCAAATACATAAGAATAGCAAATAGAAGCAGAAGAATAAAATAACTAAATAATTCTTTGCTTAGAAATACTGCAAAAATTTCTAAAACATAGGGAAATGCTTACATCTTGTAATATAAGATCACTTCAGCAGAGTGAGTTTGACTGTTTATTTACTTCACGAGCCCTTATCACTGTGATCCCACAGTTTTGACAGCCATGCCTGATGAAAATGAAAGAGTAGCAGAGACAAAAATAAGAAAGAGTAGCAGAGACAAAAATAAGAAGCTGATGTTAGACTATTTATTTCATGAGTCATGGAGAGGGGCTCCAGGAAAAAAAAAAAAACATATTAAAGTTTTCATTAAATGCTGATTTAAATGAAATCTTTCTGTTCATGTGTATCCTCTCTGTACTTAAAGGTAGCTGAGATTTGATAAGAAAGAACTATCTTTCTGAAATATATAGCAATTTCCCCAACATTGGAATTCAACGCAGCCTCACAGAGTGACGAATTGTAGGCCCAGAGAGAAGGATTGCTGAGTCCAACCATGAAATTTCACACAGGAAAGGAATTCAAATCTGTTCTTAAATGACAATAAACTGGAAAGATAGAAGATTGATTCAGGAGCCTTTGCAAATGTTATTACTATTAAAGTCCACGTGGACCGAAAGGCATTCCCTTCTATAAGTGTAGACATTAGGCCAGTAATCCATTCAGCAGGAAAACAAGTCAACAAACAGTTTATGCCACCAGACTGTGTTTTCTAAACATAAAAGAAGGGGCTGAGATTGTGGGGGTGTTTCACATTAAAAGATGCAGAATCTGCTTCTATAAACATCTTTGAGTGCTATGCTCCAGGACCTATGTAAGTCACTTGACATCTTTTACCTTACTTGATAGAAATGTAAGTAATTTTAAAAATATCTTCCAGGAAGATGGTTCTTCCTAAGGCACAGTCAGGAGAAAGAATACACATGTCATAATAAACATAAGTATAAATAAAAGATTATATGCAAAAATAGGTACGAAACACACATTAAGCAAATGTGTGGTGAAACATACCTGGGGATAATGATATTCTGTTTGCCCGTTTTAAAGTAAAAATGAAGCCAGACATGGTGGCATACACCTATAATCCCAGCTGCTTGGGAAGCTGAGGCAGAAGGATGGCTTAAGCCGATGAATTCAGGGCTATGGTGAGCTAGGTTCTTGGCACTGCTCTCCAGCTCAAGCAACAGAGTTTCTCCAAAAATTTAAAAAGAAAATACAAAAGTATATAAAGTAAAAATGAAAAGTAGTGAACTAAAATGAACCAAAAACTTTTCCTCCTACTTCCGTATTATCTTTATTTCTTTTCCTGCTTTTACCTTGCTAATCCTTCCAGTTTTCACCAAGGGCTACTTTTCGCTGGAAAGAACTTCCAGGGATAAAGTGGAACTGTCAGCATATTAAAATAGATTGGGTTTTGAAAAGGGAAATATGCAATAGATGATGTATTAAGTTCAGTTTCTGGGTCTATGACATAAACTTTAGCTTTCAGGAATGAGCACATCTACCAATGATTCATGAAGAAACCGAGAGCAAACAAGTTCCTCACATTTGCTTGGCTGCTTTCTACATCGTATTCATCTGTCTCATTGTCTTCCTTCTTTATTATTGTCAGCTATTTTAAGGTATAATTGAAAAATAAAAATTGTGCACATTTATTGTGCACAATATAATGTTTGATGTGTGTATATACTGTGAAATTGTTTACATAAGCTAATATTCATCATTTCAAATACTTATTTTATTGTGTGGTGAGAACATTTAAAAGCTATTCTCTTAGCAATTTTAGAGCTTATAATAATAACTTTATAATTAACTATAGTTACCTTTGTGTATAATGGATTTCCAGACCTTATCCCTCTTAACTGGAATTTTGTATCTTTTAACCAAATTTCCCCATTTTCAGCCCTCACTCCCACCACTCCAGGCAATCACCACTCTACTCTCTATTTCTACGATTTCAATTTTTTCAGATTCCCATAGAGTCAGATCATACAGAATTTGCCTTTCTGTGCCTGGCTTCTTCCACTTAGCATAATGCCCTCCAGATTCATCTATGTTCTTACCAATGACAGGGTTTCCTTCTTCCTTAGGGCTGAAGAGCACTCTATTATGTGTAGATCATCCCACATTTGCTTTGTTCATGCACCTCGTCAGCAGACACTTAGCGTGTTTCCATATCTTGGTTAGTGTGAACATCGCTCAATGAACATGGGAGTGCAAGTGTCTCCTTGGCATGCCAATTTGATTCCTTCTGAATACATACCCAGTAGTGGGATTTCTGGTCATATGGAAGGGTTTTATTTTTAACTTTATGAGAACTCTCCATACTGCATTAATTTACATTCCTGTCAACAGTGCACAGGAGTTCTGTTTTCTTCACATCCTTGACAACACATGTTATCACTTGTGTTTTTGATAATAATAATTAGGTAATATCTCTTTGAGTTTTAGTTTTTAATTTGGTTTTATCTGATGATTAGAGGTGCTGTGCATATATTTATATACCTGCTGGCTATTTCTATCTTCTTTTGAAAAATGTCTAGTCAGGTCCTGTGTCCATTTTTTTTTTTTTTAAGAGACAGGGCCTTGCTATGTCACCCAGGATGGACTTAAACTCCCAGACTCAGGTAATCCTGTGACCTCACCCTCTTCAGCAGCTTAGACTACAATCAAATGCCATTATGCCTGACTCTGTGTCCATTTTTTCACTTGGTCATCTGTTTTCTTCATATTGAATTGTTTGAATTTCTTATACATTTTGAATATTAAGCCCTTATCAAATGTATAGCTTGCAACTATTTTCCCTCATTGCATAAGTTGTCTCTTCACTTTGTCATTTCTTTTGATCTGTGGAACTAGTATGGTATTTTTCTGTTTGTCTATTTGTGCTTTTGTTGCCTATGCTTTAAAGGATTATATCTTTTAAAAAAATCATTGCACAAACCAGTATCATGGAGATTTTTTCCTATGTTTTCTTCTAGTAATTCTAGTCTCACATCTTAGTTTTAAGTCTTTAATCTATTTTGAGTTGATTTTTTATATCTTGGTGAAGTAAGGGCCCAACTTCATCTTTCTGCATGTGTGAATATCCAGTTTTCACAGCACCAATTATTGAAGAGACTGTACTTTTTCCACTGTGTTGTCAACTTTGCCCAAAATCACTGGACTATAAATGTGTACATTTATTGATGGGCTCTTTATTCTGTTTCATATATCTATATATCTGTTTTATTGCCAGTATCGTGCAGTTTGGGTTATTGCAACTTTGTAGTATCTTTTGAGACCAAGTAGTATGATGCTTCTAACTTTGTTCCCATTGGTTAAGGTTGTTGTGGATTCTTCCATAAGTATAACAACCACAGAAATATTACAATGGTATGATGGAAAGACAGGGGTATGTATGTTTCACATAACAGGAAAGCAGTAAAATACATATAACCGGAGTAGTCATCAGAAAATAAATATCGTATGTTAAGTAATGAAATAAATGAGGTTTTTTGCTCACATTTCTAAAAGAAACCTTGAAATAAAACTCATGCACTCATTATGTTTCCTTTGGAAGCAAAAGAAATTATATGTCTTTATCAAAGATGAATCTCTGCTCTGTCTTCACTAGATTCACCTGAGGATTCTGTGTGTTACACCAAATTTTCTATATATATGTATATATACATATGTATGTGTATATGTTTTTCTCCTTAAAATGATTTAGTATTAAACACACTAAAATAAAAAATCAACAGAGCAAAATGTATTTGTACAGGTTTTGAATAAAGTCATAGCTTCAAAATTTATTAAAATTTATCAGATAGTTCTAATATAGCTTATTAACAGAAGTAAATTTATTGATATATGTATAATTGTAGTGAAATGGCAACAAACCACTCCAATTTTCCTTCCTACACTGTATATAAAAACAAAAACATTTGATCTATCACGTTTTTAAGTACATGTTGTTTCCTATCATCCTCAGACACTTCTGTATTATACTTGCATAGCTGTTTCAAATCAAAGTCCATGAAAATGTTCAGTGGAGCTGTATTTTCCTATTGGCAAAATGTACTTGGCTTTAACAATTTCAAAAGGTTGTCAGCTAAAGAGAATCCAACTAATATCTTTTAAGGTAGATATGAAATTCTTTTCTATGGCAAAATGATATCCGTTTTCCAGTACAGGGTTTCAGATTACAAGTGAATTCTATGCAGCAAATGCTTGTTGAGTATCAGTAACTATCTGCTGAGTAAAAACACAGAAGCTATTTGATGCCATTTTAATTTAAACTGTGTACAGTAAATCACAAGTCTATAGACAACTATTTATTTTCCAAGATTTAACTTATGTCACCATTTCAGAGACAGTTTATATTAAAATTTTTGTCCAGAACACATAATATGCAACACTATAATATCTCGAAGCCAATGGTATCCAAAATAGGATGTGTGAGTTATTCAGAAAGAATATATTAGAAAACATAAGTACCTTGCATCTGTATCAGGCAATTCCCATTTTTATAATGTTCTATAATGCTCTTGATGTATTCATTTATATACATATATAGGATACATATTATATAGAAATATATTTTCATAAATATCAATATATTCAGGGAGTGTGTTCAAGGGTATTCAAGTTTTGTGAAACACTGCTCTGAGAAAATAAGATACACATAAAAAAGAAAAAAAAATAGTTTAGCCACCTTGGTCTAACAGGCTTTAAGTAGGTATAAAAATTATTTGGGAAATAAAACAAATGAATCACCTAGAGATTTTACCAAAATCATTAAATGAAGGAAATGGGAAATTGTAATACTAACAGAAATTTTAAAACATAGGCAGGGAAATCATTAAGCTAACTTATTGGCCTGTTTTTCTATTTAGAGCATTTCAAAATCCTTCACCTAAAGGGAATGGAATCGTACGGAAAAGGTTACAGAATTTTTAACAGTGAATTATAATATAGTTGGCCACTGGTTTTGCTTGGCTATATTGACTGAGAAATCAGTATACATGTTAACATGACAACAATTTTAAAAGCCTAGGCAGGACTTTGTAGATACTGGTATCACCCTGACTACTGAGTTCAATTGTGCTCCCCACCTCTGGAAACAGTAACTGTCTCTCAAAGAGGCAAATTCAGATTGTTAAGAAAAATCAAGGCAGTGGCAGAATCCTGCAGCAGCAACTAGATTAAACAGGAATATCACTCTGATCTTAATATGAGCCCAGAGAAGAAAGGAAGAGGAAAAGGGACATTGCGAAGAAGGCCTTAGGCATGAGGGAATCTAAGGATGGGCTTTCCCCACTGGCCACATGGGTCACAAGGTTCAGAAAATTATAAACTCAAAACCAGCAGAAATTTCACTTGTGAAGTACAAAGTCCTCCAGAGGCAGAAAGTATAGGCAGGCCAGATAACTCTTTAAGAACTCGGTAAGGTAAAAGTCCAATTAATTTGTACATTTTATTAGAAATATACATGTAATATATTAACATTGGAAACCCAACCAAACAGCTTTTAGATAATTTTCCAATATAGCAGGAATATCCTAAACCTACTGACTTTGGTAAAGCTGAAAAGTCAAATTCTACACCCACATGCTGGCAAGTATTTTCCCTTTAAGTCAACGTCTTGAGCTTTAACAGCTGAAACCAAGTCATTTTAAAAATACAATAAAAGCTGGAGCTATAAAGACTGTGGAAACTTACTTAACAGCATGAGCTAAAGATAACCAGGAATTTGCCACTGGGAACTATTTAATGCTTTTGATGGAGCTGCAGCATATAGAGCCTAAGGTAATTGATGTACAGAAAGAACAAGCTAATAAATACTAGTTCTAGAATTTCTATGATTTAAGGGAGATGGGAGTGTTAAGTAGATGAATAAGTCCCACAATACTTTTCTTGTATAAGGTCTGCTAAGGCTGGTTGGTAGTCGTATTTCAAATCCATTCATAAGGTCCCAGCAGAAGAATAAAAAACAAATGTCATGTCTGTATACTCACCAAATATAAAACAAAGTTCTGTATACATGCTCAGCATCAAGAAATGTGTTAACCTCTTACTCCTGGTGAATCCATTTAGCATTTTTTTATACCTAAAAATTAAGGCTGTTTCTAACTTGTAGCTTTAAAATGGCCTTTAATAAATTCTAACTAATAGGAACAGAACAGCTGCAGGAAGGCTCATGGGTGGGAAACAGGGAGCTAAGAGTGAAAATTTCTCTGGGCCTTGTTTTTTTCTTATTTTGTTTTATTAAGTCTAGTGTTCTTTGTTTTGGGGGGTTTTTTTGTTTGTGTTAGTTTTAGATTTTTAATGAAGAAGTTGATTAAAAGAGTTTTGAGCATGCTAGAATTCTACAGTCATAAACACACTAGCAAAAGCACCCCTGATCAGTTTGGCACTATATTGGTTAGCTATTTCTGCATAACTAACCACTCCAAAACTCAGTGGCTTAAACCATTAACCCATCATTGTTTATAGGGGTTCTAGATGCCAGCGAGGATGTGCTGCTGAGATGGGCTGGCTCGGCTGATGTCTGCCAAGCTTGTTGGGGTCTGGAGTCAGGAGGCCGAGGGTTCTAGCACATTCCTAGAAGGGATGACTATTCAACATGATTTTTCATCTTCTAACAAGCTGCATCAGGCTGAGTCTCACAGCAATGACAAGGTTCAGAGAGAAAAATCGATTGGAAAGCTCCATGTGTCTCCTGAAGCCTGGATTGAGAACTGGCCCACCATAGCATCTGTCACATTCAGATAATCAGAGCAATCAGAGGCCCAGTCCAGTTCTTGGAGGGGAGGGAAAAAAGACTCCTTATAGGAGTAGCTGCAAAGTCCTTAATAAGAAATGTGAATGTAGGGAAATGGGGGAAACTTAGGTTATTTTTGTAATTGATCTACAAAAAAATCCAGTGAAGACATATAAACCTATACTCTTACTTATATTAACATCTTTGTAACAAAAAGGACTAGAAAACAACACTCTTTTCTCAAACATGTCTAGGCACAATGGGGAGCTGATGATGAAAGGCAGATACCCTGGACATTGATTCTTTGATTTGAATCCTCGCTCTAAAATGTAAAATGTGTGTGATCTTGGGAAAATGTGTAATCTTCCAATGACTCAGTAGACTCATCTACAAAATGGGAATGGGGATTAATAGCAGTACCTTAATCAAAATGTTGGTGGGGGCATTAAAAAATGTATATAAAGTGATTAAAACAGAGCTTGGCCAACAGTCCTTGATAAATTTATAATATTTTATTATTATAAATACTAATAGAAAAATATTAACAAGGTAAAAATTTTAAGAATATGAAAGTCTCCTGTATTTGTAAGTAATCAGACTAAACTTCAATAATTTATAAAGTAAAATAAAATACCAACCACATATCTCTCAGACTAGTTTTTAACTATATCTAAATAATATTTTTTAATCTTCCTGAATCCTTCTATGAGCAAAGTATACAAATGCCCTGTACTTACTTCACTTTTTGAAAAAACAGAATTTTGAATTCACTTCAGTGCATTTTTTTTTAATTTTTATTGTATTTTAATTTATTTTATTTTGCAGTTGGGCCAGGGCTGGGTTTGAACCCGCCACCCTCGGTATATGGGTCTGGCGCTCTACTCACTGAGCCACAGGCACCACCCCCCACTTCAGTACATTTTAAAGAAAGACTTTATCAAAGCAATCTATAATTATAGCAGCACTCTCCAGATAGGACCAGAGGGAAATATTCTAAATTACTTCTTTCATGGAATTAGAGAGAAATGTTCTCATTTATTCTTCCCTAAAACCCCACTTCCAACCTTTTTACCCATTACCTGGTGAAGCTATAAAGGAATTTGATCAAAAGTTATGCAATCTCAAGGTCATGTATCATAAAAAGAACATATTCTACCTATGGGTAGAAAAAGAAGAAAACCAGCCTCCTGTCCTCTGGTCACAGCTGGGGAGTATGTATCAAGCATCTATCATTTAAAGGAAGGATGGCAGTGCTTCTGTTAGATGAGAGTAAAGATGAAATCTGGAAAAAGAAGAATCCCAAGTCACCAGAAAAAACATTTATGTTTCTAAGCAGCCAAAATGTAAGCATATGCCTGGGTTCCCAGTATGTAAAAGAAATCAGAGAGTGTTGAAAGAATCAGGCTTCAGATCTGAAGGAAATCATCTCCTTTGTATACCCTGTCTGCAGTTTTGATTTTGTTTTTATCTCAATAGAATTTGCATGAACCATTATAGAAATGGTTCATTCTCCTTGCACAAATGCAGCACATTTGCCAGCATGCTGATGTTCTAATGGAAGTAGAACTTGATATGTGCCTTTTCGTCTCCTTTAGTAGAATAGACCATTCTCTCAAACTTTGCTTTTGAGCTTTAGGGAGGAAGAAGTGAATATTTATTGGGCACTTAATATGGTCCAAGAATTTGCCAAATGTCTTCACATATGGTCTATCGCTTAACTCTCACCACAACCTCACAAGGTATTTATCTCATTTTATAGAGAAGTTGACAAATTCAAGAGATCATATGACTTGGCCAAGGCTACAGAGCAAGGATTCCATTGCTGTCAAACTAGATTGAGTCCTTGCCACTTTAAAGAAAAGAGTGAATAGCAAGTGTGCCCATCACCTCTCCCACCACCTCTTATCCCCTTTTGTGAGACTTCCCCCGAATCAACTCATTCACCTCCAGTGCATCCATTTCCATTCACACCACCAAAATTGTCAGATAGAAAGATCAGCAGATTTTTCAATGCAATTACTAATTACTGATTTATTGCCCTGAACTCAGCAATGCCCCCAACAGAAAAGCATGCTAGATCACCGTGTGAGCCCTGCCATTCCTTCAATTTCAAGAAAGAAATTCAGTTAACAGTGGATTTAAATGGAGATTAGCCCATAGATTTTAAAGTTCCTTTAAGATACAAATACCTTAGAAATTGAGTTTGATGTACTTCTTCCTTTTAAAGAAATTCAAGAGGTTTAATTTTGATAGTCATGTCTGCACCACTGGAAGTGAAGCCTTCATAGAGAGACTGAGAATTTTACAAGATTTTCAAGCCCTTGAGTAACATAATAGATCAGGAGATGGGCAAGCATAACTACAGGTGGATGCAAATGCAACCTTGTCACTGTTAGGGTCAAATGTGTTCATTCTCCAAGAAGTCCTGGGAAGCCTCTAGGCCTCCAGAATATAATTTATTCTCGAGGCATGATACTCAATGTTCAATGGGAGTTCTCTTCCAATCAATTCTGTTTCTTCTGCTCCCATTCACAGTGAGCTGCTGGCAAGGGTAGTTTAGAAGAGTGAGTGTGTTGATTAGGTAAAAATGTGCCTCTTTTACATAACAAACTGAGCAAAGAATACAAATAGAGTTGTACTTATGGTGATTGGGAAGAGCTCTGTGACCCTGAGATCATGATTTGAGTCATTTCAGACACTTGAAAGAACAGCATCTTGTGGTCTTGACTTTGGTAATTCCTTCTATACATGGAAAAAGACAATAAGCACAGGCTGCAGAAATAAATGTTACTGATGAAGGTAGCATTCCAGAATGATCTGGGTTGAATCCAAAGTCAAACAAAATGTTATGATTCAAGCTTTTGAAGAGGGAACAAAATGATACCTCCATTGGTTGGTATAAAAACTTCTTGGAATTCCTCACTGAAGTGTAGAATGGAAATAAGAGCAAATATTTTTAAATAAAGACACATTATGAGAGGCTGCTTATGGAGCAACCCTTGATCATTGTGAGACAAAAGCCTACACCCAGCATAGATCTCTAATCTTTTTATTCTATAGCCATTTGCTCAACTTTCTATCCTGCTACCCGATAGTCATGGTGGAGTTCATTCACCTACAACCTCTATTGGGAGGAATTTCAGATTCACTGCCAACATGTACCCAGGAAGATATTGCTACTGAATTCATTTCACCAAGCAAACAAAAAAAGCTCTAGTTCAAATGCCACTGTGACCCTTTCTGGCCCCCTCAGTTATGGATAAAAGCTTCATAATCTAAATATTAGGTTTTCACCAATCAGTCAACATTTGACTCATATTAGCAAAGACCTCTCACAGCTCAATGCCATGCTTGTTGATCAGGAAAAAAGTACCTGTATTTATTTAATGGATGGTCTCTTCAGCTAGTGTTATTTCAAGAGGATTTCATTTTCATATTGCATAAACTGCAAGCAATGGCTATTTGACACATTTATTTTAAATCCTGTTTAGTGTTAGTGGAGGATATCAAATTGACAGGCTTGGAGAACAAGCAGAGTTATCAGAGCACAGTTAAGTTGCAAATATCCTTTCAGTTTATGGCCCCCAGAGCTGCCAGGTGACCCTGGTGTTGCTGTGGAAAAAGAACGCACAGGTAGGTCAGCAGAGCTGCAGGTTGAAGGAATTTTGTTTATTTGGGAAATGGGAATTCTTAGGGTTTTCTGGATAGCCAAGGACTCTTTAGCTTTATCTCTGTCCTTTGTTTTACAAAAGGGTACTATTAAAGAAATTCTCTGCCTTAAACATCCTTATGCTTCCTTTCCTTTCCATCTCTCTGAATTCTGGCAAGTTTTTAAGGCCTAGATTCAATTTCACCTCCTCTGTGAAGACTTGCCAAAGCACTCCTAGCTGCAACAATTACCAAACGCCTATGGGTCTACATGGAAAAACAAACAAACAAACAAACAAACAAACAAAAAAACCCAACAGCAACAGCATCATGATTAAATCATAGCACAGGCCTGAGTTCCAGCTGTGACTCATACTGGCTGTGTGGTGTTGGAAAGGTTACCTCTCACCTCTGATTCTCAATTTCCTCAGCTATAATTCTAAAGTAATAATACTTTAGTAAAGTGTTATTTAAAAGACGTGCCCCTTAAACTCTCCAGCAATGTGTCATATCCTTTCTTCTATTGTTATTTACTATATATTCAATATGTCCTTTCTCCTTAAGGATAGTCTAAGCTCCATCAAGACCTTCTGTACCCTCTCTTAGGGCTTTGCAAATCTTAGCTGCCCAGGCAGTGTAGTCTGATGGTTGATGATTTAATCAGGGCTTTGAAAGAATCAACAGAGCTATATCCTAGAGATAGAGGTAGCCTGTGCCCATATGCATTCTCTTTTTGGTTAGCATGTGTGGCCATGACATAGCACAGACAATTGAGAGGGAAAATAATAGAAAGAAAGAAAGAAAACTGTATTGCTTTTGCTAGAACTCTACCAGAGGGAAAGTTTTATAAAGTGAAAAGTGGCAAATGCCACAGATGAAAGAGTCTAATATGCCTTCACAGGGCTATTTTATATGCAGATTCACATCAATAAATGTGAGGCAAATAATTCCTCCCAGAAAGCTTTGTGTACATCTTGGGATGTGAGGAGTCATGGAGACCAATAGGTTCTCTTAGATTCATATGATCAGTGCCAAAGCCAGAGGGGAGCTAGTTCAGAAGAGTCTGTGTGGTAAGTGGTGGGTCTTGCCATGGTGCTTGCAAGACCAGTAAGTTACAAGGAGTGAGGCACCTGACCCTGTGTCCAGTGGTGAAGGTAGGATTCCTTCATCATATCTGGGAACAGGACTAGCAAAACCATAGTCATGTGACTATTTGGGCAGGCAGACTGGAATTGATACAGACTATATACTTAATTGATGCTGATACATAACCAGCCCCATATTTGAGCATCTTGAGTCACTTAGTCTTACATTAGAACTCTTTGGGGTTTCTCTAACACACTCCTTATAGGAGATCTCATTCTAATATAAGAACGAGACCCTGTGTAATTACAAAGAGCTAGGAATCCCAAAGAGTTCTAATGTAATGCACGAGATCCTATGCCTCTCCCTGGGTCACGTGCATAAACAACCCTCTCCTATCTATAGGCCAGATCACATTCACTCGTTCCACAAACAATGCCTGCTCTGTTCATCTGCTAATAGCCAAGTATTAAATAAAATAATAAAATTACCTAGAAATAAACACATAGTCTCTTCTGTCAGGAAATAGCAAGTTTTTCTAGGGAAGACAGCAACCAAAGAGCTAATTACAAGAAGTGTGATAAGTGCAAAGATAGCGCGAGGCATAAAGCATGAAAGGTGGAGAAATACCTGATTTACACACATGGAAGGAATGGAAGTCGGAGAAACCTCTTCAAACAACTGAGCTTTGTAAGATGAGAAGGCGTCGGCTGAGGAAGGCAGAGGAATCATTCCTCCTAGGGGGTGCTCCACATAGCAGAGTAGGAGGGTGTGAGGCAGTCTGAAATTCACTGGTGTAAGCACAGCATGGTGTATCACAGGGGCAAGAGGATAGCTGGGGAGATACACAGGGCCAGGCTATGCGCAGACATGTGTCCTGTGCTGTGGGGAATGAACTTGATGCTGATCTCAGAAATAGTAAAGAGAACAAATGGATAAAACTTGATTAGAAGTTAAGGTAAAATTCTGGAAAGAAACTAACAAGCTCAGTAGAAATAATAGGATAGCAGGGAACCTGGGAGAAAAAATAAATGTTATTTCATCCTGATAAGACTGTGGTACTTGGGAAAGGTCCGGATGCAGAATGTCTAGTGAAGAGTTAGGTATAGCTCTGACGCCAAAGAAGCAAGTTGGGAAGTTTTCAGTCATTGAAATCACAGAGGTGATCTCAGGGAGAGCACGTAATGTGAGAGGATAGATAGCAGATTCCTGAGGTGATCATTTAGGAAATGGGTGATTAATAGATACGCAGAAAACATGGCCAGAGAGGCATAAAGAAACTCAAAGTATCCAATGTGTTCAGCCCTTCTATGAAGCTAATTTATAGCTTTCATATGAAAGCTATAATCCAATTATAACACAAGAAGATGGGGAAAGGGGCAAGGGAGGAGAGGGGAGGAGGAGGATGGATGGAGAGAGGGTAAATGGTGAGATCACACCTATGGTACATCTTAGAAGGGTATAGGTGAAACTTACTAAATGCAGAATACAAATGTTTTCATAGAATAAATAAGAAAATTCCATGAAGGTTATGTCAAACAGTTGGATGAAAATATTTTAGGTTGTATATGAAGCCAGCACATTGTACCCCATGATTACACTAATGTACACAGCTATGATTTAATAAAAAAAAAAAAAGAAAGAAAAGAAAAGAAACTAATGAGAAAAGTTGATGGAAGCCAAGGGGTGGGAAGAGTTCTCCCAGAGAAGAAATTGATCAACACAAATAAATGTCACTTGGCAATTGACTTTCAGCCTGGCATTTTAATCCTCATCACACTTCTCTCATAAAATGTCCACTTCCTAATTTACTTGTTGACAGTTGCCTTGCCCTCAGCAAGAAAGGCAGGATTGTCAGAGCCTAAGCAGGTACTAGTGGAATTACAGCTTCTTTCCCATATAAGAGCAGAACAATGATAAAATTAAAGAGTTAGTAAGTGGGAAACAGAGGCCAGTATGAAATGGTCCCCAGCTCAGTATACACCCTGAGGCTTGGCACAGCCCTGCTCTCTGCCAGTGGGGAGAAACACTCATAGCACTTTCTATCACCCAGACTGCAGATACCTGATCTCACTACTCAACTGCCCAACACAAAATTCTGCGTCACTCACACTTTGCACAATCCAGGAAGGCTTATTTTAAGCGACTGTGGAATGGCACATTAACAATGAGTCAAAAGGATCAGGTTTTTGTTTTTGTTTTAGAAAGACTTCCACCTTACTCAAGAAAACCTGAGAAAACTGCTATCTATTTCAGAGGAATGTCAAATGTCAAGTTCTGAAAACTAAAAACAGTAAAACAGGCTCGGTGCCTGTAGCACAATGGTCATGGCCCCAGTCACATACACCAAGGCTGGCCAGTTCAAAACTGGCCCAGGTCAGCTAAACAACAATGACAACTGCAACAAAAAAAAATAGCCAGGCATTGTGGCAGGTGTCTGTAGTCCCAGCTACTTGGGAGGCTCTGGCAAGAGAATCATTTCAGCCCAAGAGTTAGAGGTTGCTCATAGCTGTGACACCACACCACTCTACCAAGGGCAACAGAGTGAGAATCTGTCACAAAAATAAAATAAAATAAAATAAAATAAAATAAAATAAAATAAAATAAAATAAAATAAAATAAAATAAAATAAAATAAAGGAAGTAAACCAATAACGAGCCATTATTTTTCATGATTACATGGGTTGGTTGACTTGTTATGTTCTGTGTTCGCTGCACCTGGACTAAGGAGACTGCAGTCAGCTGCTGAGTTGGTTGAAATGGAAGGCCCAGGATGGCCTCAGCTGGGGCTGGGGTGCCTTAACTCTCCTCCACGTCCTCCACAGGGTGGACTATCTTCCTTGCATGGCCATCTCAAGGCAATAGTCCAGGGATATGAAAGGGGAAGCTGCCTAGGTCTCTTAAAGCTGAGCCTCAAGCCACAAAGAATTCCTTCCACTGCATTTTATTTTCAAAATAAGTTCCAAGGCCACTTTGGATTCCAGCATGGAGAAAAGATTCTAGCTCTTGATGAGAAAGACAGCCTGATGTTTCTCTTCACTACTTTATATATTCATGTTTGGTATTATTTTTGCATGATTGTTATTTTACTGAAGAGTTTTAAGCATAAAAACTGAAAATGGATTGTCTGAAATCAGAATACCTGGGTTCAAATCCCAGTTCCTCCCTTATCCTCCCAGGTCCCACCAGCTCCATTTCCACCCACCACAGCAGCTCCTGCAGTTGAGAGCACCCCTCTCATAAAGTGCTTAGGGGAGCACCTGGTATGGGAAAGGCAGTCAGTAATCATTAACAGCTTTTATTTATTAGTATTTTCAATGTCACATTTTCCTATTTCACATTATAATGTAAACATTTTCCTATGTTATTACAGATTCTTCACATGTATAATTTAAATATTTAGGCTGACCATGGTGGCCAATGCCTATAACCCCAGCACTCTGGGAGGCTAAGACAGGAGGATGGCTTGAGGCCAGGAATTTGAGACCAGCCTGGGCAACAAGTGAGGCCTCCATTTCTTCCAAAAAGAAAAAATTAGCCAGGTGTGATGACATGTACCTACCTATCATCCTAGCTGCTGACGAAGCTGAGACATGAGGAGTGCTGGGATTTCAAGGTTCAAGGTTGCCGCAAGTTATGATCATACCACTGCACTCTAGTCTGGGTGACAGAGACCCTATCTCTCTCTCTCTCACACACACACACATACACATCAATAATAATTTGAATTTTTATCTAGGAGGTTTTTATGTAGCCATGCCACAATTTTTTTAACCATCTTCTCTATAGTATGTTTAGTTTAATTTCTAACATTAACTATCTTAAGTTGAATGCAATGATTACTTTTAGGTTAAAAAGCTTCGTATATATATTTTTTGTGTATGTGCATCTGATTGTATTTATCTATAGTTATAGTTATTTCCATAGGACGGATTCACAGGACTGAAATTTCTGGTAATAAATGATTTAAGACTTCTGATAAATATTGCCAAATTTCTGCACCAGAGAGCACACTATTTACACCTCCACCAACAGTGCATAAGAGAGCCTGCCTCACCCTGCCCTCAACTGTGGTGCCTTAGATGTGGCATTATCTTTAAATGGAGCACATGAAAAATATGGACTATTTCATTTTTTCATTCCAGTGTGAGCAGATTAAAACTGAAAAAGCAGCCTCTAGTTGCCATCCAAAAATGTTGGAGAAAATATGTGAGGGATAGACACAAACATGTCCAGTGAAAATAGAAAAACACAACATTCACTTTAAAAAATAGTAGCCATCTGTCCTTTCAACAATAAACTAAAATGTATGCACTTAAAGTAATAGTTACTATTGCTATTTTCATTTGTTGGCTAGTTTGATTTTCTTTACTGTGATGTCTAAATAATGGGAAAACAGATAGCGATGCCAAGATTAGAATTTCCACAGCAGCCAAAATGTCCAGATAAGACCCTCTACAGAGCAAAATAGGATAATAGTTGGATGTGACATTTACAGAGGATTTTCACTCTCATCATTAGATAGATGACTGCAGCACAATGACAATAAGTCCTTATCTTCCAATCATATTTTAATAGAACAAATTTGCTATCCTCATGAACATGAATAGACACTTGGCAGTGCAGGTTATTTTAATGGACACATCACTTTAAGCTAAACCTTCTCCATCTGTTCTGCTCTCTAATTACCAATGAATAAAGTACATAATTCACAATTACATCGTAAAAATAAGATCTATATTATATCAAGTCATGTTAGATCTTTTTAATCGATACTATTTGACATCTGTTGCAGTATTAATATTTGCTCCTTTCCAACAAATCAGGGACAAACACACCACTTTCTCAATTAGGAAAATCTGAAATAATTACATGTTTGCAGGCAAAAAGGGAATTCTCTCCATTGAATTGTTTCATTTTATAAATGTTTCTTTTTTTTTTTTTTTTTTTTAATAATTTTATTGAATCATAATTATGTACATTGGTGCAATCACAGGGCACGATTCATATACATTCAGAAATATTTTGATCATACTGTTACAGATATCCTTCATGGCATTTCCTTGAT
>CAUYON010207022.1:0-32548 GCA_963573935.1 Arctocebus calabarensis | reverse complement strand
GTCTTTGCTGCTGCTGCTGCTTCTTCTTCTTCTTCTTCTTCTTCTTCTTCTTCTTCTTCTTCTTCTTCTTCTTCTTCTTCTTCTTCTTCTCCTCCTCCTCCTCCTCCTCCTCCTCCTCCTCCTCCTCCTCCTCCTCCTCCTCCTCCTTCTTCTTCTTCTTCACTCTCTATAGCCTTTAATGAAATAAAAACCATTTTTCATATTTGGTCCACAGACCACAGTTTGCCAAATCCTGTTTTACAGAATGGTCTCTAATCAGTCACAATTCTGGTCAGCAGTCTCTGATTTGTCAATTTTCCTCCTAAAATGGAATGCTTTGGACCAATATATATAATCTCACTTAATTTGCACAACAACATATAGGTTAAAAAGTATTAAAAACTAAGTGAACCCAGAAGATAAGAAAAAATAGTTTATAAACTTCAAAGACAAGAAAAAATGTTTTAGAATTTCTGCTTCCATTTCCCATATACCATTAGGGACTTTTTAAAAGTAAAATGGTTAGATTTTATTTTGCACATAATTAGCCTAGCAGTTACAGAAAACAGGTGCATACTCCAAAATATGTATACTGTGCCTTTTGCAGAATATAAATGTCTTTCAAAGTAAGTTTTGACTATGTGAAATTTTCACCTATGCATTTCCTTCAGAAATGTGTATGTTTTATAATGGGTTAGTAAGTCCCTTAGCCTACATCCTGACACTCTTAAAATGTAATATAGCCTAGATCAGTCTATGTAATTATTGTTTACCTATTTGTTTTAGAGGCCAAGTCATACATTAAACTGATGATGGATACAACACTCTGTCATCTGGCATGTTTTCCACCATGTGCAGTGACCAAACCAGACTTCCCCCATTCTGTACTAGCAAGATTATGTCATCACTATTGTTGCTGTTCATTTCAGAACTTTATACTGATCTCTGTTCAATTTCATCATTTTACTTTTAACACCTCAATCAAACTTGAGAGCATTCTGGTCTTCCTAATTTCACAGAATTATAGGTTAGAGGGTCCTTGAAGTTCTTGCTTCCCCTGAAGTTTGAGTTGATGCCATAGGGTCCTACCATTTAGTCATCTAAACTCTGCTTTTGTACTTCCCATGACCTGGAATGAGGATGTAAATCAATACCTGCCACTGGATTATTGCTACAAAATTAATTGGGAAAGGAAAGGAGCAACCACTTGTTCACCTGCTATCAGCAATGAGTGTATATAATTTTGTTCTCCCAACAGCCAAGGTAGTAAAAATTCTTACATTAGCTTTACAGATAAGAAAACTGAGGATTAAAGAATGTTATATTTATGTTCCCCTGCCTAGAAAGAGAGATAGGCTCACAGAGCAAGGACTGGAGGAGCAGGAGATCTATTAAGTTCTGTTTCCAAATACTGCGCAACATGGTACCTTCCCTTTTAAAATCTCTTCCCAAATACCTAGTACTCTGTGTTTTTTGTGACTTGTCCCAGCTCCCTCAAGAATACTAAACCAATTCCCACTATTATGAACAAATTGTCTTTTCTGAGTTTGTTTCCTCATCTACAAATAAGGGATAGAGATATTTTTTCAATAAGACTGTTATGGAAACTAAATGCAGTGATTCAGCCAAAGTATCCTGATCAGTATCTGGCACATATGAATAATAATATATTTCAGTCCCCTACCCTTTCTACCTAGTAATATTTACATTAAAAGAGAATGAATGAATAAGAATAATGATATTCACTTACTCAACAGCAACTAATTAAAGACCTACCAAGTGTAGAGCTTGGCTTCTACATTGGAGGAATTAAGAAAAAATATGCTATAGGGCGGTGACTGTGGCTCAAAGGAGTAGGGTGCTGGCCCCATATGCTGGAGGTGGTGGGTTCAAACCCAGCCCCTGCCAAAAAAATGCAAAAATAAAAAAAAAATTTAAAGAAAGAAAAAATATGCTATAGTATTTTATAAACTGTGTGAAGGGAAATGAAGTGGGGTGGGAGTTAAGAGGCCGGTAAAGCTTGCAGACTAAGAGGAATTTTATCTGGGTGTTGAAGAATGAATGGGAGTTATTCAGATAGCAGTAGGAGGAAGAAGACCTTCTAGACACAGTCAACTGGGAATGGTAATAGAAAAATCATGAGGAATAGAAATATTGGGGGTTTATCATCTTGTTGGTCTGCCACTCTTGGAAAACCTACCTCGTAATACTTTCCTTTTTCTGCTAATTTTTGTGTAGCATGCTAGTAGTATAAATGCATCTACACAACACCACCGTAAGTCATTGAGTGCTTTCTTTTTTTCTTGTTTTCTAATCATTATTAATGAGACTCTATCAAACTTTATCTTTTTGTTAACCATTTACTGTTGTTAAAAATTAACTTAATGACTACTTTTTTAATGTCTGTTATCACCTGTTTTGCCTCAACAACTATTACTTTTATATATTGTGCTTTAATTTTTTTTTTTTTTTGAGACAGAGTGTCCCTCTTTCACCCTGGGTAGAGTGCCATGGTGTCATAGCTCAGAGGAACCTCAAACTCCTGGGTTCGAGAAATCCTTTTATCTCAGATTCCAAGTAGCTGGGACTATAGGTGCCCACCACAATGCCTGACTAGTTTTTCTATTCTTAGTGGAGAGAGGCCTTGTTTTTGCTCAGGCTGTTCTCAAACTCCTGAGCTCAGGCAACCCACCTGCCCTGGCCTCCCAGAGTGCTAGAATAAGAGGCATGCGCCACCAGGACCAAGCTGTGCTTTAAATTTTTAAACTTTAAAAATTTCCGAGGATAACTATCTTGAGAGACACATTATAAAATTGCAAAGTCAATAGACTGTGAACAAAATACCTGGATTCAAAACCCAGTGCTACAAGTATCATCTTTGTCACATTATTTATTTGAAAACTCCTTCATATTTTTCCTGCAATTAACAGTAACTATTTCATGTTTATACTTCATGAAAATTACATAAGTTGCATATAAGGCAGTGAACCTAATGCCAAACTATTAATGGTGGCTGCCATTATTAATGCATAATGCCTATCAAATTTTATAGAAATGTAATATATCATTTACTCTGAGCCAGGACTTTTTTCTTAACCAGGAACAAAAACACTACTTTCCCTCTTTACTCCAGCCTAATTATGTTTATCTTTCAATAAGATAGAATCTCAGTATCATGGTATGCAATTCATTTATTCATTTAATTTGCTGAATGCCTACTTTGTCTTGAGCACTTTCCTAGGGACTGAAGATGTTTATGGTTTGGAGGGGGCAACAGACAAATGAGCACAGGATGGCAATGCAATGTGAGAAAGACTATCTACCAAAAAGGGCTTCACTAGGCCCTGTGATGTTCAGAGCCCAAACACCCCACTGTGGCCCATGACGACTCTAAGCGATCTAGCCCAGGCCAGTCCTCAACCTCTTCTGCAGAGCCCCAGCCTGACTGCAGTGCCTCCTGCTCATTCTTCCAGCCTCTTGTTCCCATGTTCCTGTCCCAGCTCTGTGCAGGTGCTCCTCTTGGTACCCAGAACCCCTCCTCCACATTTCACATGTTGCCTCTTTCCCATCCCTCAGTTCAGCTTAAATGTCATTTCCCCAGAGAGCCCCTGTACCTTCCATCCAACTGTTGCCCTCAGTTTTCCTCACTCAAGTGCTCTGATCATTTCCTTCTTGGGACATACCAAATGCAGATTTGTATGTTACCCTCTTTAGGCAGTAAGTTTCATACAAGCAGAGCCCACACCTCATTGTATTCTTCTCTGTTCACAAAGCACCTTGTATATCTGAAATACAGAAAGAGCTCCATGAAATATATGTTCAATAGAGAAAAGTCAAGGAAGGTGAGTGATATGAATCTCAACAGATTAATCAGAATTCACCAGAGAGACAAAGAGAAACCATCAAGATATAGATGCAGGAGCAGAAATTTGGGGCACATTCAGGTTTGGGTTCAAATTGCAGCCTTGCTACTTACTAGCTGTATGTACTTGGGCAAATCATGTCAATTTCATGGGCTGTGTTATCTCTATTTGCAAAGCTGAGATATAAGGACCTCTAATTGTGGGTTTTAAGGAGTCTGAAAATATTTAAAGCATGTGGGTAAACAAAAATAAATAGATTTATTATGTGTTTATTCAGATGTGAGCAGGAGAATCAGGAATTGAGTGCACTGAAAATATTTCAGCTCTGTGGTTCCTCATGTCTCAGTGAGGAGTGAGAGATAGTGGGCTGACCTGAAGCACTGGGCTGCTGTGAGGAAAATTTAGTCGTTGTAAAGTCCTTGGAAGCACAAAGGGCCAACAGCAAGTTGTTGTTGAAGGTCAAAGACTTACAGTTTCTTTTTTGCAGTATCCAGAGGTTGTGAAAGTAATGGTTAGTCCTGTTTCTAGCACTAAACACTGTACACAGAGTAGCTCATTTAATCCTAACAACTCTATGAACTTTTATTTCATGGTTCTACAGAGAAAGAACCTGAGACGCAGAGGTGTTTAGAAACTTGCTCTAGATCACAAAGCTAGTAAGGGACAGAGCTGAAATCTTCAAGCCGAGCAATATGGCCTGACAGCCCACATTCTTAGCTAGACTCAGCACTGCCTGTATGTAGCAGAAAACTACCCTATGAATGAGATGTTACGTGTGTGGGTTCAAATCCCTACACTGCCACTTGCTAATTGTGTGGCCTTGGGCTAGGTTTTTACTCATGCTGAACCTCAGTTTTCCCATTTAAAAAGATGGAAAATAATGATATCTGCTTGGAAGGGGGTTGTGACAGTTAAACAAGCCAGCTTATGTAAGGCACCAGGCTTGTAGTTTGTGTTCAGTGGAAGGTGTCTCATGTGACTACTCACAGCAGTGCTAAAATCCACTCATTGGTCTTAACATGGTTGAGATTTTACAAGACTTGATGGCTTTTAATTGAGAAATATGCATCTGTGACAGGTAATCAATATGCTCATTTGGCAGCCAGGTTCCAGATGAAATAAAGCTAAATGATGATGCAATTAGAATATACAAACAAATCCCTACAGAAGCCAAATAAACTTGAATCCCTTCTCCATGCTAATCATGTGGCTGTGTGTGGAATGCATCTGGAAGTCATTCTTCATAGTGAGTCTGGATCCAACTCAACAAACAGGGCTTCTTCTCTACAGTTGCTGTTTGCTTTACCTGCTTTCTCCTTGGAGCTCAGTTTCTCTCTGCCCAAGGGCGTTACAGCACGTCGGCTTGGCTCCATAAGCGTGAAGGATGCTTCGTAACTCAATGAAAACACTGTCGTTTGAAATTCACTTTGTCATTTCTTTTCTCATTGCCAGATAGAGAATAGCTGG
The DNA here is from genome assembly GCA_963573935.1 of Arctocebus calabarensis. Taxonomy (NCBI): domain Eukaryota; kingdom Metazoa; phylum Chordata; class Mammalia; order Primates; family Lorisidae; genus Arctocebus; species Arctocebus calabarensis. Next base: position 27,239 of record CAUYON010207022.1, on the reverse strand, counting down.
CCATTTTAATGGGAAAACAGTTCAAGAGGCAGGTTCTCAATAGGCCCTGGAAAATCTTTCTAAAAACATTCTATTCTCGGCTCTTGGAGTCTGTGAAGGACTAAATGACAGGACAGTCCTGTGGTCCACTTTTCCACACACTAACCTCAACTTTCTCTTCCAGAACTTCAGCTGATTAACTTTTAATCACATTGTGACTGCCATAGGTCGGTGAGCATAAAAAAACTGTAAACTCAGCCAAGTTTTAGTTGCTCACAGTTCAAATCCTAGATCCACTTATTAACTGCATGACTTGGACAAGTGGTGTGATCCCAGTGCCTCCATTTCCTCATCTAACAAAAGTGGGTGGTTGTAGTACCTGGCATTTGCTCTGACAGAAAGACTAAGTGAGATAATGTATATGAATTTCTGATGTTGAAGGCTGGTGAATAATGAGCTCACAAAACGGGTGAATTACTGTTATCACCCTAAATTTTGAATCAAATATGAACAATGAGAGTAATTTAGAACAACTAATTTTCTATGGAATGCTTTCTATTAGGCTTGGAATAGTGCAAAAAATATAAGCTTTAAACACAAACTTGGATTCAAATTCTGGCCCTTCCCATTCTGAGTGACCATAGGTAATTATCCAGTGTCTTTGAACTTCACTTTCTTCATTAACAATCTCTTTTTAAAAATGTTTATAAATATAAATATCTGATCACAGAAATGTGAGATTTTAGCCTTAACTAAAGCAGGTAAAATTGTTGTGAGAATCCACAATTATCATATAGCCTTGAAGATCTTGACATTGACCTCATCTAAAGCTGCTTCCAAAGTAGCCAGTCATAGAATCAGTAAACTAGAAAGGGCCTTCTGGTGTCATCTTGCATAATGCATTCATATTACAGAGAAAAACTCCCAAGAGTCAAAGAAATTAAGTGATTCTTGTGAAATGACACAGCTAGGATAAGACTGAGCCCAAGAAGAGAATCCAGCAAGGCTCCAGTGACCTGTGTTCTGTCCTACCCTCTCAAAGCAAAACCACAGAACAAAATAAGGGAAATGATGAATTCAAATAAAAATAAAAGGTGAAGGAAAGGAGGAAATGGAAAGGAAGGATGGAGAGAAGAAAGGGAAACAGAAAAATAGCATGGAGTGTGCTGTGTTGCAGAGCACATGATGGTCCTATGGCCTGGACCACAGTGGCGCCAGCAGGATGGATGGTAAAGAGAGCAGGACCAGGAGGCTGTGTAGTCTCAGATCCCAGCCTCCTCACCCAGGGGCTGTACAATCTGAAAGAAGGAAGTTTTCCATCCCTCAGTTTCCTCATGTCACCTTCTCCTCTTTGTGGTTGTGAGGGCTAAAGGTTGGTGTATAGTGCATAGGAAAGGATTAGCACACAGGCCTACTGCAAAGGAGACATCCAGTGCGTTTTGCTCTTCTTATGAAATGGGAAGTGGACTGTTATCTCTTTTTTCCCCACTTTTAAAGTAATTGATTTGAAGTCCCTGAGATATTTTATATTCTCTCATCTAAACACCATGGAGCTGAAAATTAGTGTTTAATTAATTAAAAATAAATAAACACCACAGACCTCACTGTGTGATAAAGTGTTGGCAGTAACTATGAGAGAAACAAATGGCTAGAGGTTGCAGAATCTGTGAGGGAAACCAATATAAATGTGCCTGCATTGCCTATTCCATGCAGGGCGAGCTTCTCCAACTAAATCCTTGTCACAGACCTTTGGGGTGATATTATTGTCCCCTTTTTACTGATGAAAGAAATAAGATTCTGGGCAATTAAATAATTTTCCCAAAGCATACATGACACAGAAGTCTCTTTCCTTTCTCTTCCAACACATAGTCTCTGCCCAGCAGGAATAGATCAGGTAATAAATTCATTTCCAAAAGAAGCAGTCTATGTTCCCAGAAATATTTAAGGTAAAAAAATCAGAGAAAACTGTCCATTATTGTTTTTCTTAGTGTTTAGGCAAACCATTAGAAAGAGTTGTCATTCATTTCCCCTCTTCTTCCCTTTTATAAACTATGAATCAAAGGATTTAAAAGAAGGGGATCTTGGAGTTTATTTTTCTTTCTGTGTTTTCTCACAGCTCACAAGACAGCTTGGGTGACATTGTTCTTCATGGACATTGATGGGCATGTCTGATTAAGGTAAATATATGTATATACATACATTGATAAAATTTTCTTAGCTTTTTTCTATACTCAAGTGTTGTGGTCTGCAGAAATATGCTGATGGACAAAGTGGGAAGGAAGAGCAGAAATGAGAAATTATTGTCCTTTTGTCTTGAGCAAAACGCCACAGATTAGAAAGAGGCATTCTCAACCTATCTCTGACATAGGCTTCGTGAAAGTTGGGAGAAGTGATCAGCATTAAATGCATGGATCTCTCTGGTGTGAATGGATCAGTTTTCTTAACTGAAGATAGCACTTTCTTCATGTGAAGCAGCAAATACTGCTATTTCCCCACTTTTTCTGAAGGATTCCTCTGTATGAATCAAATATTGTTAGAACTTTTTTTGACAGAATAAAGTAAGTTAATGACAAAATTTTCTCATTTCCTGATGTTCTTCCCCCAGTTTTCTCTTGATCCTATGGAACTGGTTGTTATTTAGCTTTCTATGTACACCTGTCAATGACCAAGTTAATGAAAAGTAGCAAGGAATACTAAAGGCAAGACTCAGAAACAGCCAACCATGCTTGGTCCATGATGCAATTTCCTCAATAGGTTTGAATACTTTGTTCTGGTTTTCTGTTGCATTTATACACAGCCACCTAGTCATGTTTTCTGTTCATAAAAATCATACCTACTCCAGATATTGAGATTAACTATATCTTTTTTAGTGAGGCTGGGAACAATCATGGTGTTCTGTGACTTCCAGGTGCTCTGCCACCTGGCTGACATTGACAGCCAGGGTCAGGGTCATAGTTTCCATATGTGATTCCAACACATAGATACACACAGTCTTTGTTATCGTTGCTTGTATTTCCCAGAAGGTCTCTTTAAAGCACTTCGTTAAGCATCCACACATGACGGAAGGTTGCCGAGGATTGCCAGGCAGAGTTCAGTCTTGCAGTGTGATTACCTGTAGACAACCCTGGATGATATGATGCATGGGAAAGTCATGTCAGTGGAATTCTAATGAATTCTTCAGACTGTTCATTAAGCCATCCTGCCTTCTGGAGAAACTATCCTCAGCACAGGGGCAAATGGATGGCCTAGTCCTGCTCTAAGGACTATATGTGCAAATCCAGGAAGTCAAAAATCCCCGCATGACCAGCTGGCTAGGGCTAGAAAGGGAACCAAAAAGGTCCAAAAATATATATTGAGCACACTAATGTGTACTTTAGAAATGAGGTCAGCTGAGCAGAAGAGCCTCAGAGATGATCATCGGCATGAGAGGACCCAGCTCGTGAAAGCAAGGATCCATGACATGAATCATATCCAGAAGACTCCAAATTGAAGGATCAGATGAGAGTTCTCTGACATAGAGATCTGGATGGGGAGATTCATGTCTGAGCTCAGAGAGAAAAAGAAATTTTACCTGGGTAGTGAATCTGTACAGCTCCAAGCCAAAGTTGAGAGTTACCCAAGCATCCAACCACACAAATATAAACTCCAGTAAGCAAGCTTCTTTTAAGAAGGCAGAAAAATGAGGCCAAATCGAGGATCAGAAAAAAAAAAAATCTAAAATTTATGGAACACTTACCAGGTACCAGAAACTGTTCTACATTTACACATATTAACACGTTTAAATGGGATTGGCACATGCCTATAATCCCAGTATTTTGAGAAGTCAAGACAGGAGGATTGCTTAAAGCTAGGAGTTTGAGACCAACCTATGCAATGTAGTGAGATCTTGTCTCTATCAAAGGAAAAAAAATTAAATTACCCAGTCATGGTAGTGCGTGCTTGTAGTCCCAGCTGCTAAGGCAGGAGGATCTACTTAAACTCAGGAATTCAAGGTTACAGTGAGCTGTGATTGGGCCACAACACTGCAGCTTGGGTGATAGAGCAAGACCCTGTCTCTAAGTTAAATAAATAAATAGATTTGGTTCTAATATCATTCCTAGGAAGCTGTAGAGCTGGGATGTGAACTTAGGTAATGTTGCCTCATAATTCATTTTCCCAATGACACTCTGTATTGCTTCTGCAATTTCAAAGGAACTAGTTTACATCTGGCCTTGGACAAACTAAAATAACTACAACAGAATCACAACTTCCGTTGCCTCTTGTTGGTCCTGCATGTCATCAGTGCATGATAGGTGGGCTTAAAGTTGGAGTTGCGGAGAAGATAGCATAGGATGTTAGTACTCAGGACTTCTCTAGCAATGGCCTGTCACAGATGCAGGGTTTACCACACTCCTGATTGAGTGAGGTTGCTGTCTCAAGAGCCCTTCCTCATTTGCATTTTCTGCCCCAGGAATATCTGTAGGTGCTGTGTCTGTAGATCAGTCTGAGCACACACACTCAAGGATGCATCTACACAGTTCAGCCTGGACCCAAGCTGCATCTGTTTCCTGATTACCACTAGAGAGGGTTTATCTGCTCTAAGCTGAGGCTATCACCAGCCCCCAATGTCATCAAACAGAAGCCCAGATTCAGTCACCTCCCTGTTGGTGCCAGGTGTCTTCTGCCTTCAATAGAATTTCTTGGCCTTGTCTATGCACAGGATTGGTTGAGGTCACTCTCCCTCACCCTGATGAAAGAGGAGACCCCACAGATCTTTCTCTCCCAAGAAACTATCAACCTCCTAAAATGCTGTGTGCAAAGTTTGGCAACTCTTGCCCTCTAGGAAAAGGGCTTTTGGTATTGCAAAACCAAAGACTAGAGAAACCATTAATACTAGAGAAACAAAAGCAATGCAATGCTCCCTCCCCACCAAGAACCACTTTTATAAACAAATAATGAAATAGCCCTTTCTCCCACTATCCCACACCAGCTGTCCCCTCTCCCTGTCCCCCTAGCAGCAGGCAATCTCTTTCTCTGATAATTGTCAGGAAAGCACTGGCTGACAGACAGGTTGTGTTAATGCTTTTGATCCCATCGGTCACATTGTGTAACATCTTAACTCCTAACCTAATTCGATAGATGCAGCTTGACAGGGCATAGCAGGGCTACAGTCTAGCCCTCCTGGAGCTGGTGGGTAAGATCTCACCTGCCAGAGACAGCATTCAAAACACTTCAGGGCATCTTTCTTGAGCCATATAGCAGTAAGGGCAGCAGCCTATTCCCAACTGTAGGATTAGATTCCAGGAAAGACCTGAAGCCGTTCTTGTCTTCTTGCTTAAAGGTGAAAGATATTAAGTCAGTATAAGAACAAACAGTGTTTAGAGGACTGAGGTTGCAATGACCATCAGAAAGCACTTTAAATGCATTTTCATATTTGATAAACTAGATCAATAAAAATCGTACACCCAATAAAGAGAATGCCAATGACATTTCACACATCTTCAGTTCCATTAACCATCCCTTGCCCAGGAGAAACTTTTAACACGTGTTTGTTTAACCTTGTTGTAACAAGCACCTGCTAAGAGGTATTTTGTTTCCCTGTGCCTGGTCCTCCATCCAAATATTCCAGGCTTTTCTGATTTCAGTAGACTTAATTTTATTTAATAGCAGTGTGCTATTTACATACTATGCTAGCTTCTGGAGGCAGAATAGTAAAAGAGAAATAGTGCTCCCTGATTCCAAAGAGTTTATAGTCTAGATGAGGAACCAGATGTCTACAGTGATAAACCTGAGCAGAAGGCAGCCTGGAGAGGAAGTAGCTTAGAGAAGGGAAACTAGCAGAAACCTTCTGCAACATTCCAAATGAGAGGAGGGTGTTGCTGGGCATGGCCAGCAGTGGCCAAGATGAAGAGAAAGGGACAGAGGAAAAGAAAAATATGACTTAGAAGCACAGGGAAAGTGTAGGGAGGGGACAATCATGAAACACAGAAAACCAAGCCTCTAAGAAAAGAATAGTCTTGACCCTTCCAAATCAAACTGTTGATTTCTCCCCTTGTTAGACCAATTTCAGAGGAGTTTGAGACACTAGTAATTAATTTCAGCACCTTTTAGTCCATCTATAGTGATCAGTTGCCTGAGGCATTAAGAAACAAGCCACTAAGAGAACTGATGTATTTTAACATTATTTTATTTATTTTCTTTCCTTCTGTGTTCCAAAGTGCTTTAAAAGTTAGGAAGAAGTTGTGAGTCATATGCTGCCTTACTATGGAGGCTAGAGGTGGTAGTGCTATTACCAGCTGATGGGAAATCATGTTATAAGCCCTATTTGTTTTCTGGTGTCTCCATGATGTGACTTTAGGAGGTGATGGCTGCAGTTACAGTAGACATTTGTTACAATGATGTTCATAAATACACTTTGTTAGGCAGTTATGTCGAATCTATCTGCTTTTCCTACTCTCGCTGAGAACGGGCTGCCTTTCAGCTGTTTGATTTCTCTCTCTGAGATAGGACTGTGCTGATAGAGAATCTGGAAGTCAGGTGTGAGACATGGCATGGCATATTAAGTCTACCTACAATATGTGTGTAGAAGGAAAAGGCTAGCTGGGAGGTGAAGGAGGGTCCTGGGGGAATTCTAACTCTATAAGACAGTATTTGCCTTTAAGCTGCACACTGAGCTAGGTTTGATGGACGGATGGCTATTCAAGCCTGGTAGGAATGGAGAGTTGGCTATTGAAGGATTGGTGACTCTCTTCTCCTCCTGCACTGGGGCTTTGTTTCTTGGGTAGTAGAGATGGTGGGTTCATTCTTCTTGGGGTTCATGAGGTGCCCCGGAGAACAGGCACATAATGAGGTTAAATGTTCCTGGCTAGGTGACTCTAGACCAGTGGTTCTCAACCTTCCTAATGCCATGATGTATTCTCATTCTTCCAAAGGGGCTGCAACCCTCAAGTTGAGAACCGCTGCTCTAGACTTTGAGTTTCATTGTTTTGTGAGGCAAGCACATTGCAAGGTTGTTGTAAAATAGAATGAAATAACATGGCATGTTAGCCCAATTTTAGGTATTAACCTAAGACATGACCCTCGAGGATATTAGTTTCTTTCTATGCCCTGCCCTCTCCTTTGTACATGAGAGATAGCAATCCTGTCACAGAGCTAATAGGCTCATAATGAAACTTACCACAGTGCATGACAGTACACTCTGGTGTGTACACGACTGCCTGGGGCTCCTGTTAAAATTTAGAATCTTATTTAATAGGCTTTGAAAAAGGCCTGAGAGACTATATTTTCAACCTTCTCTAAGGTGATGTGGATCTTGCAGATCCAAGGATCACTTATCAGTTGTAAGAACCTACAAGGGATACCTTGCAGCAAAAAAAGAAACGGCCTTTCAAGGGAAGCTGAAAAGTAAAAGGGATAATGCCCAAAGTTATATCTAGATGATCCAAATGAAGGGTGGACAAATTCCCGTGGCAAAATAAATTCCACCCCCATTTATAGGATGTGATTGTGGGTGACACCAGTCTTCAGATGACTTTGCAACAGGAGGACCTGGGAAGTCATCCCATGTGTAAAACCTCAGTGGCTCCTGATTGCCAGTGAATGAAGTCCAGATTCTTTAGCATGACTACTGCGTTCATCATGATCTTGCCTTTAGCTTCTCACATTCTCTCCTTACACATATGCTTATTTTTCTGCACATGTCATGTTTGTACATATGCTGATTTTTCTGCCTTGAATGATCTTTGCTCTCTGCTGCCTTCTTTGCCTAACAAACTCCTATTCACTCTTCAAATTCCTTTTTAAAATCACCTTCATTATGAAACATAAATGTTCATAGCTTATATATGTGTTTAAGTCACTGGCCATGTTTCCCAGGATTGCAATGATCTAGTGCTATAACCCACGTAACCCATGAATGAGGCCCTTGAAACCTGGGCTTTTGTTTCATTGTCTCTGTTTTCCTGGGACCTAGCACAGTGCACAGCAGTCAGTCAGTACATTCTACTTAAATAGAACTGAAGATTGGCAGAAACAGGATGGGGACGATTAGAACCTGCTCTGAAAAGGACCTGTAAACATAAGGGGCTCTAAGCAAAAAGTCCGGGGAATGGAGCAGGGTGGACCTTCATTAGAACAGAGGGGCTGAGTGCTGAGCAGAGGCATCTGCCCGCAGACTGTGCAATGTGGATTTCAGGGCACCCTAGGTGAGAAGAGATTCCAGTTTTGTGGACTAACCTATCACTGCACATAGGACAATGACACTTTTGGGTTTTCTGAAGCACCGTCGTAGATATCAGGAATAAGCCCACTTTAACCTTTCAGGTTATTTGCAGAAACAAGGCCCCTGTCTCTCTTCTGGGCCTACACACATTTAGAGAAACATCTTGAGTAGGTAAGGCCAATATTGAATTCTTGAGTTCCTGCTTAACATTTGTGGCAGGAAAAATTTAACTTGAGTTCTATCCAGTTAAGGACTTACATTAAGAAAAGGATAGAGAGGAAATTACCTCATTTCCTATGTGAGTTCTACCTTGTGCCCAGGGATGGTGTCCTTTGTCCCTGTTGCTTTGGAGGTCATTCTTATGGCTACTTTTCCAAATTTGCAATCTCATTCTTTCTATTCCTGAGTTTGTAGTTGGAAAAGTTCTGCTTCCTCTATGTAAGGCCTTACACCTAGCATTTTACTAGCACTATTTTGTTAAAGCAATTAAGATTAATAACTGATAGAAAACATGTTTATACTGACATGGCAAGGGAATGGACTCTAATATATGAATCCTGGCATTGTCATTTACAAGCCATAAGACTCCAGTACTTAGCCTCATTCTGCCTTCAGATCAGATGTCTTATATATAAAATGGAAATAATGGCATCTACTTCAAGGGGTTGCTGTAAGGATCAGAGGAATGTTTGATTCTTTTCCTTCTTTTTCTTTTAACGGTGCTCATCTCACCTGCCAGAGACAGCATTCAAAACACTTCAGGGCATCTTTCTTGAGCCCTGAAGTGTTTACTGAATTTTAACAGTATGTTAAATTTTCACCTTACATTGAAATATAAAGTTATCATATATAAATGTGGTGGTATGAGACAAGAAAAAGCTATAAATATCAATGAATTAGAAAGGAGCAACTCAAAACAGACCTAAAATCTGCAACTCAAAACAGACCCAAAACCTAAAGGCCAGTGGTTCAACATATATGACACACATCCCATTTATTTACAAAAGTGAGATCAGCACCTTTATGGAAATAGCAGCCCAAGGTGCTATTAAACAAGCAAGTTACAGGAGGGAAAACATGGCCACTAAGTATATCTAAAGCATTATAGCCTTACTTGCTGTAATTTTCATAATTTTATACACAAGGAAGCTGGTCCTTAGAAGGAGTAAATAACTTGCAGTGAGAGTAAGTGGAAGAACACAGCATGAAACTGGTTTCTCTTTTACTTGCTTGTCTTTTAAAGAATGTTCTTTGTTATTGCTACTTGTTTTGTTTTTTCAAATACTTTTTATTATTAACCTCTTCTTGGGTTTTGAAACTAACACAACATAAAAATTATGTAATTCCTGTTAAAAATTGGTTTGAATGGTAAAATATAAACATTAACATTAAAAAGTCGGAAGATATGACGATTTTCTTATTTGTGTCATCATCTCTGATTTGTTAAAGTAATCTTTCTGTTATTTTAGGATCTCTCCAGATCTAATGTCCTTTGGCAGGCAGTACTTTTTCCATATCAAACAATATGCCCAGCACAAATAAGAGAGAAATGAGCAAGCTATTATCCCTGTCCTTAAAACCCTTTTCAATCCTCTGTCAGACCTCAAAGGACATTATGATTTTCTGATTGGCTCCCATGTTGGAAAACATCTGACACATTTTTTTGGTTGTATTTGTTCACTGGCTCCACTTTTGGGGCTATCTGATGCATTTTCTCTTTTAATATGGACTCTAGTCAACAGATAGCAATGTCTATACTCTTTCTGTTTCAAAACACATGCAGGTGATGTGTTTTGATGTGAACAGGTGATCATGTCATTGTATTCCCATCGTTGTGCTTGTAGGAAAATGGCCTGCTCAAAGTAATTAAGAGCTGGGGAGTATGCAGGTGCCAGAAAAATTTGTTTATAAGTATCTTACCCATGTAGGAGGTAGACAGATACATAAATAGATTAAATAGATAAAGTTAACATTTGCTTTATTGACTGCACCCAGATACATTAAACATTTTTATGAATTCTAACAAATATTATCTGATTTATAAAATTTCCTTAGTGAATAATCATGCCATTTGCACATAATAGAGATTCACAATATTTTACCTAAAATCCTGGGGGCTAGCAACCTCAGCAGGGTCTGAGGAAAAGCCCATAATTGAGTACATTAAAATCTTTGCAGCAATATAAACATTTACACTAAATAGAGCTATATCAGCTCAGATCTCTTTTGGCATTAAATGGGTGAGGTAAAACATTCAGCTTTCAGAACATTTTGGATTTCAGAATTGCAGATAAGTCTTATGGCCTACGTTTTAAAATTCATTTTTAATATATATTAATTTAATTTCTTCATATATCTCATTGCACCAGGTAGACCTGCTTAAATAATGATAAACCACAGTGAGCAGAGAAGTAAACTTATTTTATCCCTAATTTGCAGATCTGCATCTGGTAACCCCTAATAAAAAGTCATTTGGCTAGGAGTTTAAAATAGGAATATTCATCATATTAAGGAAGAATTATTTTATTTCAACTTGAACAATGAAAATATTAAATTTTATCAGATGCATTTAGGGAGTATTGAAATAATCACCTACTTTTTTATTGCTAGCCTACTGATTAACCTCTATTGCATTATTCCGTTCCTTATATTGAAGCTGTGTGTATTCCTATTGGATTATTGAATCAGTAATATTAAATTGTTAAGCTCTATTTTGAAGTAGTTAAGTTAAGGTTTTGAATATACAGTACATTGTTAGTTTTCCTTTTTTGCATAATAGTTTATCACCTTTGGGGATCTGGATTAAATCTTCCTTGTGGAACAAATTGGAAGATGTTCCCATCTTCTACTATAATATTACATACTATAATGAATATATTTATGTATTTCTTGAATGCATAAATCACATCACTGTTAAATCTCTTAAGATCTAATAGGCAGACAGTTATTTAGGTGCTTTCTAGGAGTCTTTCTCAGTTGGGTCTGTTCTGATTTTCTATTTCTTCTGTAACTTTCAAAACTTGATTATCTTTTATTTGAGTGGGATTAGAAGTTCAAGTAGGAGGTGTTTTTTCCCTGCCCGGCTGTGAATGCATATGTCTTTGCATCACTGAATCTATGAGAGTTTTTATTTGTTCTTTTAATTGCCTTATTTTTTTTAAATGTGGGACTTCCTTATAATAGATTTGATTTGGGCCCAAATGTTCGTCTGTTTATCTTTTCACTGTGCTGTCTTTGAAACAATGTTTCTAAGAACAACTAGATTCCTAGGAAATCACAGCCTGAAGGAACACGAGAGATCCTCTGGTCTGGTCTACTGATTTTAGAAATGGTGAAACTGGGGTCTCCGCTGGTAAAATAATTTAGGTAATTATAGTGTTAGGACCAAAACTAAGTTCAGCCTAGAAAATAGAATGCTATTTAAAAATAAACACAAGAGTGGTGCCTGTGGCTCAAAGGAGTAGAGCCCTGGCCCCACATACTGGAGGTGGCAGGTTAAAACCCAGCCCCGGCCAAAAATAATAAGAATAAGAATAGGAATAAGCACAGTTATGAAATGTCATAAATATTTCTCTTCCTTATGGACCTCAGAACTTTATCTGCTCTTGACTTCCAAGTATTATGCCCCATATATGAGTTAATACACAGCACATCATGGTGTTTAGTGGCCTAACAGATGTGGCTGCCAGATTTCCAGCTCTAGTCTCCAGGGATATGGCATCAAACCAATACATTTCTTTGCTTGTAGGTAGGCTATAGAAGGAAAGATAGAAGCAAGTCCCATGCAGGTCACTATAGGTGACCTTTAATTCTTTCCTCAGGTTATATTTGTTTTTATTCATGATGTGGTATATGCTAACACAAGTAATTGAAGAGTATTACTTATTGACTTTATTATTCATATAAATATTACAAAAATATCAAAGAGTAAAGCTTTGCTTTTAGGAGTGAGAGCTGTCCTGTGTTTAGACAAAGATTGATATCATTGATGTGAAGTTGGCTGATTTGTTACATTGGATATTCATGACCTGCCACCCTGTAGACTAACTGTGACATCGTTTCATGGCCAAAGCAAATGTGGGTTCTGCTACTTAGCCTTGACTGTATTAATAACCATGATAAGGAAGGTGTTTCATTGTATGAACACCCAGGTATAGAAAGCCATTCAGTGAATTCATCTGATTCTTTCTCCAAGAGCTTGATTTAATGAAGCTTCTATTCTTTTTGTAGCATCCACTTGAGACATAATTAAAGAACTTTTGTCTTTAGGTTTTTCCGGGCAGTGCAAATCATTTTGCCTGTTCCTTCATGAATAACAAATGTTCATGGAAAAATTAAATACACTATGCTGAAGAACAAGAATGCCAGGAGTAGAGGTGTTGATCTGTCCCAGGAGTCTGGGCTAGCCAAAGCTTGGAAGGGCAGAGTGATTATCAAAAGGATGTAAGAACAAAGAATGTCAGGGGAGGGTAGGGAAACCCTGCCCTAGGAAACTCAGGGGATTTAAGTTGATAAAGATTTGATTTTCTATTCATTTTAAGTATTGAGCCCAGAAAGGAAATTGGGGGACAAAGTCAACAAGATTTACATAAGCAGAGAATCAGAGTTAAAAAACAATCTAAAATGAAAACAATTTGAAACATAATGAATGAGAGATAGGTATTAAGTGACATAATGACTATAAAGTACTCGCACAGGGGGCCTGCAAAGTGCTCAGTAAATGTTGGCTATTGTTGGAACAGATTTGTAAATGTCCATCTCTTTTCTTTTAAAGCTTAAATAGCCCTTACTTTCTTCTCTCTCTCTCTCTCTCTCTCTCTCTCTCCATCATCAAACCGTACCAGCTAATACTTTCAAAGTATTTCCCAAATCTGATCACTGGGACTCCCTATTGTTCGAGATAATGGTTCAGAGGTTCCCCATGGTTCCCCAGTGCTCTTAGGTTATGTGTAGTTCTTACCATGATCTACAAGCCCTCCACACGATCTGGCTCTTAGACATTTGCCCAACTTCATCTTCTTCACCTAATTTATTCTACTTTTCTTGCAATTCTTAGGGAAAGCCAAACTCATTCCTTCCCCAGACTCTTCATACTTGCTTGCCGGAAGAGATCTTATGACATATCATCCTATGGTTCAGATTTGTTATGCTCATCAAGTTTTTTCAAATGGAAGCTTCTTGGGAAAGATTACTGTGATGTTTCTATCCAAAATTCTACCTAGTTCTATTTCTCTATCCCCTTGCTGCTGTTTTCCTTAAGGTCTGTGTCTTTTCAACCTGAAATTTTATTATGTATGTACTTATCTCCTAGTTTGTAGACTGTCTTTCCTATAGGATAGAAGGTCCATGAGGGTAAGGACTTCACGCGTCTCATTTACTGATGTATCTTTCAAGGATTAGAATAGTGTCTAACATATACTGGGGACTAAACAAGTATTTTTGAATGAATGAAAGGATAGAAAAATCTTTCTTTTTTTTATATATATTTTTTATTTTTTTATTATTTATTTATTTATTTATTTTGAGACAGAGCGTCAAGCTGTCACCCTGGATGGAGTTTTGTGGCATCACAGCTCACAGCAACCTCCAATTCCTGGGCTCAAATGAGTCTCTTGCCTCTGCCTCCCAAGTAGCTGGAACTACAGGTACCCGCCACAACACCCGGCCATTTTTTTGGTTGCAGCCGTCATTGTTGTTTGGTGGGCCAGGGCTGGATTTGAACCCGCCAGCTCAGATGTATGTGGCTGGCGCCTTATCCCATTGAGCCACAGGCGCCAAGCCTAGAAAAATCTTTCTAAGGACGTATGATTATATTTGGAATAGTATACTAGTTATAACACAATAAGCACTAAAAAATAAGAAGATGAGAATGTTAAAAAAGAGGAATAAACATTGGCGGATAAAAATCAAGCTGCTAGAAAGGTTTTTCATAAAGTTCATTTCATAGCCATGTTTTGTATACTTGGTAGATAGGCCATATGCTTGATTTTGTCAATATTTATAGACAACCTACTATGTGCTGGGAACATTCAACTACATTATTTTACATACACATGCATAATTTTTTTCTGTGCATAATAATTTTTGTATATTTATATATAAATTATGTATATAAAATTATCTCTGAGAGATTAATATGATTTTCCCCTTTTTATTTATTAGCCAGGAAGGCCAAAGTTCAGAAAGGTATGATTACTTATTCATTTAAATAAGGGTGTAAATAATATGGGCTCAGCCTTTGCCACAATCACATACATATTTTGAGAGATTTCATTTCCAGCTCCTCTGCTTTCTAACTCTGTGACAATATTCAACAGAGTTGGCAGGTCTGATTTTGCTTCCTCATGTGTAAGATGAAGAGAAAGCAGATTTAGTCTGCTTATTGGGAAAAGTTGCTGCATTTCAAGAAAGTAATGAATACAGAGCACTGAGCAAGGAGGTTTGCCAAGTTCACTACTACAGACAGAAAAATCTGTCTGCAGCGAGAACACATTGAGCCAATATAGGAAGAGGAGTATGGAAGACAGATGATGAAAAGCTTTTGATGCTGGCTAAATCCATGGAGCCAGTCATTCCTGAAGTGAGCCCTAATGCTTTCTTTTCTACCATTTTAAAAAAGTAAATTTTGCAAATTGGATTTAAGCTAGCAGGGTAACTGTCACTCCTATTGGAAAGATGTCTGGCTAACCCAGAGCTTTACACTGACCTCTGTGGATCATTCCTCGTGCAGTTCTTACCCTGCAGGGACCCTTTTCTGCTTACTCACTCCATACCTATTTATTGAGACCAATGTCCAGGAACATCCTGCTAAAAAACACTGAGTTTCTGCTTCCAAAGAGGTATAGCACTAATCAGAAAACAAACATTGTAAAAGACATATGTGCATATTAAATTGTGCAGAGTATTGTGGGAAGCCAGAAGAGGAAGTTAACATTTGAAATGAGGCCTGATGGTTAAGTAGGTGTCTATATCATAATCTGATTTGCTCATGCAGACTTTGTTTTAAATCAATGACTTAAATACTTTTTGGAAATCTAGTGAAAGCTTTAGATGATATCCCCAGGAAAAAGAAAATGACATCTCAGGGCAAATGGTCATTCATGCTCACAAATTAGTTAAAAACTTAATAGATCTTACTCCAATCCCACTTGTTCAGCATTTATTTTTCACTGCAGTCATTCTTAACATTTTAGGATTCATAGATATCTTGGAGAAACTAACATAGACCTTTCTCCAGGAAAATGCACACATTTAGAATTTTTTCAGACTATGTCAATGTCATGAGTTCAATGACCCCTACTTGAAATTCTCTGCTATGCAGAATGAACCACAGACCCCTTCAACAGGACTCTCCTGGGGGAGGTCAAGATTCCTCTGCATCCTACTTGCAAGCAGGCACTAAGTGTTTTCTACCAGAAAAACTGTGGTTAAAATGGATGGTGACTCATTAAATAGCTGTACAAACATGATTTGCCATTTGTACCCTAATGTCTCAACATTGTAACTAACTAAATGAAGCTCATGAGGAAAATAAGCCATTCAATTTGACTTGTACTTCCAAGAGTGAGCTATTCTCTAAAACGCCAGCATCTAGCTCCAGAGTCTCCCTTCCAAACACATGTGAGTTATGCAGCCTCGGTCTGTAGGGCATTGTGCATTTCCTCTCCACTGCGGCACAAGAGGTTTCCCAGCCATAGTTATTGAATTAATCAATCAAATTTTATTTTTATTGCACCATTCTGGAAAATACACTCATACCTCTTTCCAGTAATACTGAAAAGAAAAATAATCCATACCACCCAATTAAGATTGAAACATATGTCTTCTTGATGACGTCTCTGTGGTGGCAGTTTCAGTGATCATTGTCTCTTAAAGTTATTCAACATTAAAGCCAAAATTGATGACCAAAGTATGTGTGCAACCAGGCAAGTTTCATTACAGCTACAAAAAAAGAAAGAAAATATTTAACAAGAAAGGGGTCTCAGATGCCCTAGTGTCTACTGCCAGGAGCAATAATAAAAACAAGCATTTTGTGAGCACTTTGCTTTCTAAGTATTCAAAGACTGTACCAAGTAATATTTAATTCACTCCTACACAAGGCATCTGATTTATAACTTCTCCAGGGCTTCTTGAGTAAAGAAGATTGCCTAGGCTTTCAGCCAATGCCCTTGGCTGCTTGAATTGCTGAAGGTGTACATTTTCTGGCATTAGAAGAAAGATCTAAAATCTAGAATGGGGGGAGGGGGTGGGTGGATGTTGGGCATTGACCTAGAATCAAGCACAATGCCAAGATGAGGCTATCTCCATTTAAAGACTCATGGGAAGTATCACCCTGTGAATAGGCCAAGGTAGCAGTCTCAGCCTTACAGCTCCATAAACTCCATCTTCCTTGTGACCTGGAGTTGAGATAGCTTAAAGGGCTTGCCTGGTTGTAACCCAATTCATAAGACACAAATTCAAATGAAACCAGAACATTATTCATATATATTCCTCTAACACGTGGATATTTCTTTCCATTATTAGATGGTAATGTTCACTCAATAGAAAACTGTTTGGTTTTCTCCCATATTAACCAAACAACAAACAAAAACAACCTTGGGAACTGAAGTAGTAAAACGTTGATGAATATGATGTCAGATTAACGATTACTTTTTTGCTCTTCATCGCAGGCAATTATACATAGCCTTTCTCTTTCTGCATCACTACTTCCTTTCTATCACCCTTCATTTTTCTTCTGATAGCTATTAGTCTTTTCACATACAGTATTCTCCATCAATAACACTATCTTTGTGTATCTGTGTGTGCACACACACATTTTTCCTGGCCAACTCCTATCATTCCTTAAGTGGCAGTTTCTTACAAAGTGTGATCTAAAGCCTCCATACCAGGAACACTTCTGGTATGTGCTCCCAGAGCACCATACATTCCCTTCTCAACTATCACTTACCATGTGACATTAATGGTTAACTTTTATTTTCCATAAGACTGTTAATTGCATGTAGGTAATTTACATGCAGCTTCTTGTTCACATCCTTTCCCCAGCATGGAACAAAGCATCTGGCATATCTAGCACATACTGAGCCCCTGTCAACAGTGAGGCAAATTACAGCTAACATGTTTAAAGTATTCAAATAAGTACTTGACATGTGTTATGTAATCTTCACAACCTGCATTTATGTAGCGTGGTCAGCATTTTCAGAAAATGAAAATGATAATCAGAGAGATTATGTCACTTTCTTAGTTTGGGTCCTCCAGGAACAGACTCTGAAAGTGGGATTTCAGTGCAAGTAGTTTATCTGGGAGATGTCATGAAGAAATTTTCATGCAAGCTAATGTTAGGTCTTTTGAAGCCTTTTTGTCCCCAAACAGAGAATACTTTTCTAACAACTGGACTGTGCATACTTTCTAGATTTAGCGTCTCTTTCTTGGTGATCACTGGGCTACTATGTCAATTCTCTTTATACTTCCCATGGTTAAGTATAACCTCTACTTTGATTGCTAGATTCTTTCTTATGATAGATAATATGCTGATTTGGCCACAGTCAAGTTCTGACCTCTCCTGGAGGCCTTGCTGTTTCTATAGTGACTGCCCACGGATTAGTTCTCAGCTGTTATGCATTGATTTTCTTGGTCAAAGGCTCAGATTACTGAGGGCAGAGTTTACCAGTGCCAGACAGCCCTGCGTCCTGCCTGTGTGTTTCTTCTCTTCTAGCATGTTCTTCCCCTTATACTCAACTTCTCATTCCATGCAGGTTCCAAAATTAGTCTGAAGCCCCAAATTTAGTCAATCTCAAGACAATAACTTGAGAAGAGCTGTTAATTTAGTTCCTATCAATCTAGTTTTCTCTCTCTCTCTCTCTCTCTCTCTCTCTCTTTTTTAATTAAATCATAGCTGTGTACATTAGTGCAATCAAGGGGTACAATGTGATGGTTTCATATACAATCTGAAATATATTCATCAAACTATTTAACATAGCAATTTAGTTTCCTTAATAAAGCAAGTAATTATGTCCTTCAGATTATTTTCTCAGCCATACCTTTAGACAGTGCTTGTATGCTACCAGAATATTTGTGAAATCAAGCCTTATGTTCAGTTCAATGAATATATATTGAATGCTTACTGTATACTGGTCACTGTGGTGGTGACCAATACATGAGTAAGACATGCTCCTTGTTGTTAAAATCTATTGGGAGAAACAGACATAAAAATGTAACTTCAATGCCTCATGACATGTAGTATCATAGAATTAAGCATGTTGTATAAAAAGCATGAGCAAGATAAAACAGCCTAAAGAAAGGATAGAAAGTTAGAGAGATTATCCGGGAACATGCTTTTGTGGTATTGCATTGAGAAAACAATCTAGCTTGCAAAAAGGTCTAAGGTGTAAGCACACAAATACTGTTTTGATAATTGACAAAGATTCCATTTGATCACAAAGTGGATTGGAAGGTGCAGATTATTGATCATTTTCCATTTAAACTTTTCTCTCCTCTCACCAAAAGTATTAGTTTACTTCTGTGCCATGGGAGGCCTCCTTCTCCAGGCTGTCTTTGTAGCTTTTGTTAATTTCTCACTGAGGAGGTTGGTGGGTTAAATGTGAACTCTTTTCTCAGGTAAGGACCTTGAACTTTATTCTGCAAGCAAGTGACATTTCAAACTGTGTTCTGTACACTACTTGGATTAGATGGGGGCGAGGGGCTGTCTGTTTTTGAAACAGGGAGCAGAGGGCAAACAAGTGCCATTTCACCTCCACTGTAGTGTCTGTGCTCTTCCTGCTTTAATGTGAGACTTACGAGGCAGAATTTACCCAGCAAAGAACATTGAAATGAAGAATGAATGGATGGATGGACGGACAGATAATGGATAAAAGGAAGGAAGGAAAGGAGGATACCATGGTAATTTGGAGGCATAGAACTTAAAAGGTTTTATACTGGAGAGTAATATGATCATGAATGATTTAGAAAGAACCTTCTGATATAAGGATAGAAGATGAAATGGAGGGAGTGGAACTGAAGGAAGAAAACCAAGCTATGAACATACTTGTTCATAGTTCACAGTTCAAGTCAGAGATGATAAGGCTTAATCTAGGACTATATTTGTGATTTTAAAGAGGTAGAGTTGGAATCCAGATATAATTAAAGCATACAGTTAAAAGAACTTAGGGAGGGACTGAATTTTGGGAAAATATTAGTAACACATGCCCAAGGGGTTATTGGAAAGGTCATTATTATACAATGTGTTTTCAACTGCAGAAGAGTTGTGCAAATATGCATTACGATGTTAGTTCAACTAGATCAGAGCTCTCTCATTCCTGTCAGTGTTCTTTCCATAAGCCCCTCCCATGATTCCCTGTAAATTGAGCTTTTCACTAATTGGATTTGTTAAAAGCAATAGAGAAGGCCATTTGGCTACTTCTCCTGTAAGGAATGTTGATACTCAAATCTCCAGGTCATTATTTAGAATCCTCATTTCCAGCATGGGAAATTTAATTTTGGATCACATGTTAATCTCTAAAGCAAGCTCTCTTTTGCCTCCAGATGAATAAATATTTGAACTTGACAAAGAGGATATTTTCCGCAACCTACACCAAGTCTTTGACCATATTGCCCAACAGAGGTAGATCTTGGTATTGTGAAGGAGCCCAGAGAAATCTTGGCTTATCCCTTATGTTATAATGATGAGGAAAGTGAGGATGATAACAGTGATGATAATTTTAATAAGTCTTATACCTACCATGTGATAACATCCATTCTGTGTTAGGAAATTTGCTAGGTACTTTCCACACATTAATCGTCTCATTTAAGACTTATGATAATACACACTATTATGATAATTTTACAGTTAAGGAAAATGAGGTTTAAAAATTTTAAGTAACCCATCTAAGATCACCCAGCCGGTAAATATAGAATAGAGATTTCATCCCAGCACAAAGTACCTGGCTCCAAATCTAATACTAACTGTTCCTAGGCAGAAGGATCTGGTACCCCAGGTTTCTCTCTTTATCTTTCCTCACCCTTCAGTCTTACCAACTGAGCCCTCAGACTTATCTCTAGGTGGAAAGTATTTTCTCTGAACACTCTGGCCTTGTCCACACTACAGTGGATTTTCCTGATTAGGGCTGTCAATATATTGAGCAGGCCACTCTAAGCAGAGAAAGTGACAAGGCCTTACACAAGAACAAACAAAATGACATTGTCTGTCATTCTCAGAAATGTGGGTTTAATGTGTCAGACTAGGCTAACCTTGTGAGAGGCTGGGATATCCTTGTAGCTTCATGACAATGTGAACCTTAGAAAGAGAAATTTGGTAAGAGAATTCAAAGAAGGTGCTCAACCTATTTAACTATGAACGGAAACCCACTCACTACGATTATATCTAGAAAGGATTAAAGGGCAGAACAAAGCCAAGTTTTCCGCGAAGTGTTCAGTTCTCCACCTCTACTTCTGAAGAGGATATATACTTTATCAATTCACTTTTCTAGTCCTTTTGCTTTTGACTATTTAAGAGTAAAGGCTTTGAATTCATCCCTGCTCAGCCACTTACCTACTATATGGCCACCAGTCAATTTTTAAATTTCTCTTAACCTCAGTTTTTCCATCTATACAGTGAGACTAATGACAGTACCTTCATCATGAGGCTGTCAATTGGACAAAATTTTATCAAACACAGAAAGTACTTAGCTTAATAACTAATACATAATGAAAGCTCAACGTGTGTTAGATACTAATATTATCATGTATACATATGTATGTATGTATTTACATGTACATATACACATATGCCTAGTATATATACATTTAAAGCTAATGGAGTGAGGGCATGTTGTAACAGAGAATGCCTCAATTTGGAATGCTGTTTCAAAATACTTCCTATGCGTGAGTTCCTTGAGTCTCTATTTCCTCATTATAAAATGAGGAAGGACTGTCACCGCTACTTCCCTGTGTTCTTGTTATCTTTAAGCAACGTATACAGAGTTTGGCAGAGACTAACATTTACTAAATGGAAGTTATCATTCTGGAGAGGATATGGAAGCCTGGGAGGCAAATAAAAAATAAGTCATGGAGAAAATCTCACTGGCTGCATTTCCCCCCTTTTTCTAAGAATACCTTTGAGAAGTGCTGTTTAACTTCTCTGGCCCTCACCTTTCTCATCTGTAAAATGGAGACAATGATAACATGTGGGTGCATATGTATTTTAGATTTAGAGATAGATGTAGGTGTAATTTATATAGAGGTATACCCATAGAAATAGATATACAGACATACAAACAATGCTAAGGGCTAGAACAGTACCTGGTATACAGTGTCTACTAAATATACTTTCGGTTTTTTTCCCCCCTCTATTATTCTTCCTCTCCTTCTCACTCATCTAATCATATTCAGATTTTTAAGCCCTATAACCTTTAATCTATATTATAATGATTCAGGTTATAATACTTAACCCCTCTATTCATACTAGACTGATTAGAATCAAGTCCTTGGACAGGGGCACTAAGGTCTGGTTCATTTTGTGTCCTTTACAATAACCACCAAGTGCCTGGCATGTAGAGGATATTCTATAGACATGTGTTTGCTATGGTTTGAATGCTTGTACCCTGCCTAAGTTATGCTGAAATTTAATTGCCATTGTAATAGCATAGAGAGGTGGGACCTTTGTGAGGTAATTAGGACCTGAAGGCTTTGTCCTCTGAATGGATTAATGCCATTATTTTTGCAGTGGATTCCTATTAAAAGGATGAATTTGGCCTCCTTTTCTCCTCCCTCTCACCCTGTCTGTGCCCTTCCACCATGGGATGCCTTCTACCATATTATGACGGATCAAGAAGGCCTTCATCAGATGTCAGCACCTTCCTTGATCCCAAACTTCCCAGCCTCCAGAGCTGTGAGAAATAAATCTCTGTTCAGTATAAATTATTTAGTCTGTGGTATTCTGTCATAGTGGCACAAAATAGACAAAGACAGTATTGAAGAGCCTGAGAAAGAGAGATAATGTTATAAAGAAGTCTATGAAAGTAATTTTTTGAATTGAGTTTCGGAACTAAGGATGTTGATAAAGGTCATAAGATGTGGGGTGAAAGGAGATGAGTAAAAGACTGATCATCTGTTCTATTTCAGATTCTTTGTTGGCTATGCTGACATATCATGACCTAGTCAATTAGTCAACTTTATGACATGGGCCATGATATTTTCTTTTCCCTCTAATGTTAGCCATACTGACACACTAGTACAATATTTTTGTACTGCTCCTTTCAAGTATCCCATGTGTCTCCATGCCAACTGGTATTCAAAGATAATGATCATTCAATGCAAAAGATATCCACAATCCTACCAAGCCATTATCCTGTATCTCTAGCAATTTTCGTTTGTAGAGGCTTTTTAAAATCTGATGTGTACAATGTTTTAAGAAAAGATGTGTGACTTAACAAGGGGATATATTCTGAGAAATTCATCATTAGTTGGTTTTGTCACTTTGTGCCTAAAGTTTATACACTTTTTGAATTTCACAGACTGTACTTACACAAACCTAGATTGTATAGCCTACCTAGGCTATATGGGATAACCTATTGTGCCTAAGTCTACAAACCTGTAAGCATATTACTATACTGAATATTGCAGCAATTGCAACACAGTGGTATTTGTACACCTAAACATATCTAAACATAGAACAGGTCCCATAACCTTATGGGACCACTGTCATGTATGATGAGGTCCACATTGACTAAAGTGTTATTATGAGGTACATGACTGTAATCTTTAAATAAGAACAAATGCAACTTTGTGGAAAACAGTTAAACCTGGGTCCAAAACTAAGTAAAAGGAGAATTTAGTGCTCCTCACCTTGAACTTGGTTGTGAAAATGGAATGTTTTATAAAACTATACAACTTAGGGATGATGAGCTTTGGAAAATCATCTAAAGATGATCAGAAGGTTCTGGGTTCTTACCTCCCATTTCTCTGTGTTCTCTACCTCACAATCTCCCAACACTTCACACCCTCACAAAAGAGGTTAAATTTTGAGGAGGTAAATTTCACTTTGCTTCCTCAAAATGGCCTTGATTTTCTCAGAAATACCATGAAAACAAGAAATACCTGTGGCTTCAATCTAATATGTAATCCATTTTTATAGTCAGGCACTAAGTAATAATTATGATAAAAACCAATGTATACTGAGTACTTTGTAGGTGCCACACACTCTACTAAGGACCATATTCAGTCCATTTAAGCACCAGTGATGTAAGCATTGTTATTATCCCTATCTTATAGATGAGGAAATTGGAGCTTAGTAAGACGAGAGAAGCTGCTCAAGGTTCCACTCAGCGGACAGTGGACTGTGGATATGAACACAAGCACTTTTACTCCAGAAACCATATCATTACTCTCTCTTTGTACCACTTTTGCTATAGAATTCATCTGTTAACCCAAATACTCACTCTACTATTAATGAGAACTATAACAGACCAAATGTTGTTCTGGGTGATGGAAATGCAGGCATTAAAAGAAATACCTGACACCCTCCAGATGCTCACAGTCTGAGAACTGCATGACTAGTGCTATTTAATTCCTTCACTGGATCCCTCTACATTTATCAAGTATCTGTTCTTTTAAGGGCTCTGGGTTAGTTTGTGGTATTCCGTTACAACAGCGCAAAATGAGCTAAGACACTGTTGGCTGTGTGGTGTTTGTCAGTAAACGAAGGAGAAAACTCAGAAACTGAAGAAACTAAGGGAGGAAGTCATGAGGAGGTTGTGAAAATAATTGTTTTGAATTGAGTTTAGGAACCAAGGACATTATGAAAGTAAGAGAGTGTAAAGATGAAATAACAGAATCCCCATCTCACTGAGTCCTCATCTGGTACAAGGAAGGCAGTGACAGCACATGCAGGGAACCTCCAGACTCCATCTCCAATTTCACTGCACTCCATGAGGACATCCTGAAACTTGTCCTTCTAGGGTTGGTCATAACTGCAGACGTCTCTCAATGCAAAGCCCTTATCATATACTAGTAATTGATTGGATTTAGTACATTACATGGAATCTGTTTGCTACCCTCATCTAATGAAAAGGCAGATGGGAGGTAAATATGAGAAACATAGAATTAGGCCAAGAACTGAGGCCCCTACGCCCTTTCTACTCCCCGCACCCAGGGTGATCTCTTTGACTGGGATACCCTCTGCAGGGAAGTGGGCTTCTTATGGAGGTGAAAAAAATGGCCCTGCACTGGGATTTGTAAGCATCTTAAAAACCTTCTTGGGTCAAGAGGCCTCAGAGGCTGTGTTTTAGACCTTGGTGCCCAGCTGCTGATTTGTATGCCATTTCTTTTTACTTATCCTTTTAATTAACATGTAAATAAAATGACAGTTCTGTCAGCTCACACCAATGCTCTGCACCTTCAGCTTGGCACACTAGGTCTGAACTTGAGACGTCTGTGAGTGAAAGTTCACAGTGCTAAAGTAGGAAGTATTAACGAGGGAAACCACCATGCATGCACTTACCAGGATCAATTTTCCACTTAGACAGCTTTTTCCCAGTTGTACTAACTACTAACCAATCTATACTCCCTGATGGATTAAAGCGGAAAGGTCAGGAATCATAAACTCATCCATTTTCCATTCATTAATATTCAAATGTGGGCTCCTGAATTTGCCCTAGGCTCCATCACACTGCAAAGTTATTTATAACCAAGTTACAAGGAGACCCATAGTCCAGACTATGTAGAAACATGGCTTCATGTGCCATTTCTAAATTAATGAATGAAACTGTACACAAAGACACAGTGACTGACAATTGACAAGAGAAATGGGGTAAGGATCAGGCGAAAGTGTATGATAAAATATCAAAATTTTAAATGAAGACAGAATCAGTTGATGTCTGTTTGTAATATAGGTATAGGTGTTTATGTGTTAGGAAGATCAAGGGATTTTGTATAAAACAGCAGTTCAGGGATAAATCATTAGTATCTTTTTGGAGTTTTTTATTATCCACTCTTGGCTTCAGTTTCTTCCTTGTTAAAATGGATATAACAGCCTCCATCTCACAGACTTTTTATAAGGATTAAATATGCATAGAGCACAGCTACTAAATATACTTATTTTATTTATTTAGTCAAGTTGTATGGGGCAATGATGGTTTCTGAACCATCATGTGCATGATGCAAAAACCTGAAAAAGAAAGCGGAAGTAAAGGGGAACCTAACGAGGCCTGCAAGCCAGATGTGTGCTAAAGCATCTATGTTAGGGGCACAGGCAACTGAATAAAAATAGCCATTTCTATAACAGAATAGAATCAGATGGATCCCACAGACCCTGAGGGATTTTTGCACCACTGGGATGTCATCTCAGGTGAGCAGTAGCATTTACTGAACCACGGCTAAAGGGCAGACATTTTCACTCTATAACCTAATTGAACGTGCATGTGTGTGCATATGTCTGCCTGTGTGTGAGAGAGAGAGGGTACTGTGTCCATGTTATAACTAAATAAAAATTCAGAAAACTTAGGTTAAGTTTCTGACCTCTCACATAAACCCAAGCAATATGTTGCATGCTTAAATACCTCATTAAATTAAAAGATATATAGAGATACCAACAAAACTAGTGTTTAAATTGAGGGGAATTAGGAAAGAACTATGAAAATGAAAACACACAAACACACATAATTGGAAGAAACTAAAGAAAAGGGTGAATAACAGCTCATCTGCAAAGTGGAGAGAATCATGTAATTCACAGGTTGTAAGAGTTAAGTATGATGATGTGTGCTAAAACCCTAACTTAGTGCAAAGTAACACTTACAGCTATTATTATTAATATTTTTATTTGGAGTCAGAACTGCATTTGATTTCCATATGAGTCATTTTTGTGTGATCTTAGGAAAGTGAGCTTTGATGCAGGTTAGGTTTTTTTATATGCAAAATGGTGACAAAAATAACATCTTAATTTATTTTTTAAGATTAAGCAGCCATAGGTTATTGGCTGAGTGCCTAAAGCAATGTAGATATTTAGGAAGAGGGTGGTAATTGTTGCTTTTACTTTTATTGTATAGAAAAAAAAAACAGCATTTCAAATAAGACTGACACTGGCTATTTTTGCTTCTAAGAGAAGTAGTAGTGTGAGTGATATCAATGGGAAAATAAATCTCAACACTTTTTTCAAACTTCCTCCACAAACCAGTTGGGGAGGAAGAAAGAAGCCTAAAGTTTCAAACCTTCCACCTTATTTCCTGCAGGACTAAGGGTGACTCAGGTGCAGGTGGACCTTTCTGTTCTCTGACATGTTAATGAGTTTTAGTTACACAAAGGGAGGCAGGCTGTAGGAAATTCCTATTTTGATCTGATCTAACTTCAGAGCTTGCAGAATCACAGCCCACACCCAGAGGCATGTCTCTATGTATATTACACATCTGGGTGTTCCTGAACATCTGAATGGCTGACTGAATTTTATTTCTGTATTTTTCCCCAAACATTTGGGATCAATATCAGAAAATAGAGGGCAGAATAATGACTTCAGGGAAGCTGTTAGACTGAATGTCTATAATTGAAGCTTAGAAAAGTAACACCCAGATCTGCTAAGTGACAGAAGAGCTGAGAGAAGTAAATTGCCTCTGAGCCAATAAGGAAGGCAGGTGTGATTGTGATTATGAGTGATTTTAGTCCCTCTAATTGTTGTCAAGAAGCCTTGGAGACATCAGTGCCAGAGGCGAAGAATGACTGACATCTAAATGATGAGTTCCTGGAGCCGTGTGTCAAAGGGACCTCACCAGGGATAATTCATTTCTGGATCTAGTGATACCTCATGTCAGAGACATAAGTGAATAACCAATAGTTCAGCCATTTGAGCTAATGGTTGAGGTTGGACACAAATAGTATCATCTGGAATTCAAAATCAGTTACCAGTAAGACAGGCATCCTTGATAAATAAGGTGATAGTCATCTGGAATTACATGAGAACCTTTTTAAGCATCACATTTAAAAAAAAAAAATCTGGCTCGGTGTCTGTGGCTTAACAGGCTAAGGTGCCAGCCATGTACACCTGAGTTGGTGGGTTCGAATCCAGCCTGGGCCCGCCAAA